>WNGS01097710.1:0-12081 GCA_020271785.1 Procambarus virginalis
TTTCGATTTATTTTACTTTTTTGAATTATTTTGTGACATTGTGTTGGAATTGAGGTGTTGTTTACCATAACGTTCATTTTGTGAGAATAGTTTGTTTTTTATTTCTTCATATTTTTATTTAATTTTTTATTTTTTTTTTATATTTCAGTGATGGGAACATCCGATCACTTGGGAAGGCATCGGACGAAGGAGTGGGGAATGGTGGGGATGATGAGGGGGGGGGACAAGGGAGGGGTAATGGTGGGGAAGGATGAGGGGATTGTGGAGTGGGGAATGGTGGGGAGGATGAGAGGACGGTGGAGTGATTGGGAGGCCAAAGAGACGGGGAGGGGGAATTTTGTGGGAGGACTGGGGCACAGGGAAGGTTTTATGGGGGAGGACTGGGGGGACAGGGAAGGTTGCGGTGGCTCAGCAATGCACATGCGCTGCTGAGCCACAGCAACGCGTGGCCGGGTACTGCCATTACTAACATAATGAGACACATTAATATAAATATACATGCTGGGCCTATCTTGCCTAGTCATCATGGGGCAATGGGAGGGAAATAATGATCTACCTTAACGATTCCTGTCCATTGATGCCTGTCCTCCGATGGTAGAAGATACACGGTATCCAGGTCATTCCTCTGCGTTCCGGGTACGTGTCACAGGTCCTCTGGCGTTGCTGAGAATTGCGTCATCGCCGTTTCTATTCCCTAGATTCAGATCTTCGGAGCTGGTCCAACCAGTGGTCGCTGAGCTCATTCCTCACGCGTTCTTTCACTGAGACAACTTCTCATGGATCCAGACACGATGTTTCCTTTCCGGTTCTCCAGTGGTTGTGACCCCGGTCACTACAGCTCCCACGTCTTGCTGGGGCATGACCTGCGGGCCTTCACACTGCAGTTCTAGCGTCGCCGCCCATCTCCGTCGAGGACTCGTAGCAATTAGCTCTTGGTGCTCTTTCGCCCACTAAACTCTGCTTCTCCATGCTCGTCGAGAGTACACTAGTCTTCTATAACGATAAAGACTGCTTTAGGCTGCTCAATTCACTGGGTAGGGCTTCAGAAAGCTCCAATCTCAAGAACCCGCTAACACTTCCGCTCGCGTCAAAGGTCCGTGAATTTGCTGGCGCAGTGACGTGCGGGTCTTGAGCCAGACCTCCCAGTGACGTCGCAATGGACACCGATTGGTCAGTCACGTCACGTGACCTCGGTCAGCCAATCACCAGCCTGCTGGTGCCCCTCACGTCTTGGTACCAACCCGACAGACGTCGCCGTTTTGTATGTATGAGGGGCATAAGGCCCCCCCCCCCTCACCCGCAAAACTTAAGTGACAATTTCTCCATAAATAAGTAATCTGTCAAGTAGCCGCCTACATCAAATGATTCCTTGCAACTCGGGGAACCTGCAAGGTAAGAAGATACTACTCTTAACGCTTGAACTGGGGAGAAATAGGAGAGGGCACCATAACAATACACATGTATACACTCACTCGCATTCATTGATATTGCGATCAAAGAGAAAAAGCAACCTAAATTACTACATAACCATATTTGCAGAAAAATGTCGGTGAACGACCAAGTGACAAGACTAAGGAAAACAGAAGGGGCATATACAGAAATGATGAGGAAATCTGCAAGGCACTGAATGCCAGTTTCCATGGAGTGTTCACAACCTAGTCTGAGCAGCTCCCAATTGTTAGCAGAGATTACTCTAGATGAAAGACTATCAGAAATAGGTGACAGCAGAGGAGGTAATTACAGCTGACATCACTGGAGTACAACTAAAGCAGTTGGACCAGGCAAAGTATCACCGTGGATACAAAGAGGCAGCGCAGAGGCCTCAGCGTTCCTCTTGCAATGATCTTTAATGAGCACCTTATATCGGAAGAATTGCCCAGTTGCTGGAAGAAGGCAAATGTCGTACCGATTTTCAAGAAAGGGGATAGGGAGGAGATACTTAACTACAGACCCATATCACTGACAAGCATCCCCTGCAAAACATTTGAAAGAATAATTAGGTTGACTTGTTGCACACTTGGAGAACATTAGGTTTGTAAACAAATATCAACATGGGTTCTGGAAAGGGAAATCATGGCTAACAAACCTTTTGGAATTCTATGGTAAAATAACATGGATAAGGCAGTACAGAGAAGGTTGGACAGACTGCATAGTACTAGACTGCCAAAATGCCGGGAAAGGCGGGATCAGAGTCAATGCTCGATTCTGCAGGCACAAATAGGTGAGTACAAATAGGTAAGTGAACACCCCCCCCCACACCCCTGTTAGTCCATAAGTGATCCAAGGTAGTAGCGGTTGTTAGTGATTCGGGTGGGCTTGACGATTAACATTCAGAAATTCATGCTGTTCAGGAAATAATCGACATGAGGGCTATTTTGTCGACACAGGTCAATATTGAAGTCACTTCCCAGAATGATAGGAATTTTGTTGAGCTTGTTGTTGATGAAAAGATTCCTTGGGTTATCTGAGAATGCAGTTGTATTAGTATTGGGAAATCTGTAGCTCCTTAATTATCACCCTAGGATGGTATAGACACTAATTAACCACTCAAAGGTGCAATGATTACAAGTAAATTATTATATAAACACAACTAGAGCTGATAACAATTACACCCAAAATAGGGTCTGTACCATTCAATAATGGTGCTAGATTGTTCAATGTAGCACAACCAGACTATGGTAATAAATGGGACTAGTATGAACAATAAATAGTTCAACTAGCAAATGGTAATAGGGGACTAGGTTATTAATAAACACTAGTCAATCGTGGGCTGGCAATTAGTAAATATTGTATTGAGAACCCTCGTGCAATATATATTAAAAAATTCTCTATTTAGGAGAAATAATATACACAATTATTGATGATAGTGACCTCGCGAAATTAACGCCACAAAATTCGTGGATAATCTCTCTCGAAATTAACACCACAAATTCGTGGATAATCTTGTGAGGGCGCAGCCACCAATTTGGCTGACTTCAAAATAAGTGCTGTCACTTCACGGAATAACACTCCACCAATTGGTGGTTGACCATGAAACCGCTGATAAGGCTGGACTGAGGGGTTCTTAAGCTCGCTCCAGGCTACGCTGCCAGTCTTTGACTGGCGATGTATTGTTATTGTATAAATCGCACTAGTACCAGTGTATTTAATGAATCCACTGGTTAAATCTAGTTCATTCGGTACAAAGATGACCAAATACTCTGTCATCCGGCTCGAAGATGATCATATAATGTGGGAACAGACCTGTGAGATTTATATTTATTTAATTTATGAATTTATATAGAATTTATATGTTTAATTTATGAATTTATATAGAATTTATATATTTTGATAGCAATTTGTATGATGTTTAGCGGACCGTTTCTACAATTATTCTCACAAATCGGTCCTTACACATTAGGGGGGGGGATTATATTAAATTTATATATATGCAGTCAATCAAACTACAGTATTAAACTACATATATTAGTAAATAAATTTTGGAGGTGCCTTATCTTATTGTATGGTAGGCTTAGTCCACCAGGTATAACTAGGATGTAGACACCAAATAATCTTTGTGTGAGTTACTAGGGGTTAGAATAATCTTCTAACACCCTAGTAACTGATGTACCAAGAGTCATTCTAGCTGTAAGCCGGAAACCTAATATATGACAGCTATATCAGATGAAACATTTCTATATTATTAGATAAGGACCAAGGCTTAATTACCTGGGTTGAGTCATTCATTTGTGTCTTAACCTGAATTAATCATATCTACCTAACATTACTGGCCAATAATGACTTGGATAGGATTTTGGAAAGACACTTCCCTCATGGTTGTTGACAACGTGTTGATGGTAGAAGCATTAATTTGATCTCCATAACACTTCGTCCAAGAGAACTTTAGTTGTGGAATTGGCTCCAACGACTCGATCTTTTTTAACAATGACTGACCTCCCTCAACACTGACGCTCCTGGCTCTCCTTGTCCAGATGTCAATAAGTGATAGAAGGGTCACATTTACTCTATTTTGATACTGATAATTAAGTTAATTCAAATGAGATGTTTTTATGATGTTATAAATCCAAAGACTATGGTATTAATTATAATTCCCAACAGAATAGCTGGTGAATTTATAGCACTGTGGCAATGATATCCCGTTTTCTATTGATGGAAAATTCCACAACATGCTACATTTTCTATGGGTTAACTTGTGTATACAACAGCAACAATATTATCTGCTTATTGTATTTAATATTAGTAAATGGTGTCGGGTTTTCTGACAAAAGGTGTTGAAATTAATCTCAAGCTTTCCCAACACTTTTTACTGTTTTCTAATGGTTTCTGCAGGTTCTAATTGTGTAACTGTGTCCCTATGAGAGCAATTCGATCGTGTTCTACACCCTGATGGCTTGGTGCTGTAGTCTAATGTTTATTGGTTGTATGTTCAGGAGTTTATGGAGCTCCTGGATTGTCTGATCATTTGGTGGACGGTGTTTTGCAACTCTCCATGGCGCCTTATTTTGAACTTCTTGTAGTTTTTGCAAGTTGGTTTTCTTTAAGGTATGTAGTGGTACTGGAGGATACTCTAGATGCAGCTGGTCTAGAGCCTTGTACAAGTGTAGCTGTATGATCATGCTAAGGCTCCGGAATCTCCTCAGTTTACCTAAAGCCGTTTTAGATTTGTGCATTCTATCCTTGACGTGAATTTTTTTACACGCTCTATTGATCTTAAACCCCCAATATTTTGCCTACTTCTGCATATAGGGTAAGTTGGTTGTCAAGATAATGGGATCTGGGTTTCTTTTTGCAATATGTATTAATGTGGTTATTTGGTTTATTTGTACTTATTTTCCATTGCTTTTCAAAGTTGTTTATGAATTCAATTTCTGCCTTGGTCTTGTTGGCTCGCAGCGGCTTTGATGATCCAGGCTAGGATGTTATTTGTGACATCGTCGGCGTATGTGTTGGGGTTTAGCAGGTCATCTGAATGTACGTAGAAGAGAGCGGGTGAAAGGCAGCTTCCTTGTTGGACTCCACTTCTCTGTTCTATTATGTCACACAAGAAGCTGCCGACGTTGAGCCTTACATCAGTAGCGGTTGTCTCTAAAGCTGCATAGTGCGGCAGAAAAAGTGGGTAGACGCCCTAGTTACGATATCTTGTAATTTAGGCCTATATGCCAAACTTTGTTGAAGGCTTTCGAAACGAGCACAATATTGCACTGACCCTATTTTGACATTGCATTAACTATTTGCTCGTAGATCAGGGCTGTCGCTGTGTGGACCTCTCTGCCACCTCTAAACTCACGTTGTCTTGTGTGTGTTTATACTTTTCTTCCTCTTACAAGTACTTCACGAGTCTGTTTATTTTTTTTAATATTTTACCCGGTGCTTCGTGACGGTGAATCCACTGCATACTTGTCCAGTTGTACGATGTTGGTACTTCACCAACTGTACAGTGCCACAGTAATAGGCAGACTGTCCCAGTGGCCTGGACATTGTCGAATTTGGTGAAAACTTTAGAGCATATAATTTAGGTAACAGGCGATAGCTGGTAACCACCACACAACATTGCCGAAACTGAGTGAAATTTTAAAGCATTCCAATACCTATAAAGAGGTAGGGCAAAGCAGAGGCCAGCAACAATGCAAGTCTTGCCACTCGCACAAGCTCCGGAACTTGACCCCCGTACTGGCCAGGTCCAGATAGTTGGCCACACACTGCTCCACAACATGGGTGGAATACTTACCCGGGGCCACACCATTGCAAATAGGAGGTTGAAAAGAGTCGAGCATTCCTGCCTGTCACAGCACGTGCTCGCCCCTCCCCCTCCCAAAATTATCAATACCCTTGCTGAACGGTATTTGCCCCTCCCCTGCCTTCCTTCCCCTCCCCTCCCCTTCTCCTCCTCCTCCACTCCCCCCTCCCCTCCCATAGGGGGCCTAACAACTGAGTGGACAGCGCTTCAGATTTGTAGTCCTAAGGTTCCGGGTTCGATCCCTGGTGGAGGCAGAAAGAAATGGGCAGAGTTTTTCACCCTGATGCCCTGTTACTTAGTAATAAAGAAGTTCCTGGGAGTTAGACAACTTCTACGGGCTGCTTCCTGAGTGTGTATAGCGAAAAGGAGGCCTGGTCAAGGACCAGGACTCTGGTCCTGGCCGCAGGGACACTAAACCCCGAAATCGTCTCCAGATAATCTTCCCCACCTGGATGGTACTTGCCCCTCCCCCTCCCGGGCCTCCCCTAGCCGGATGGTACGTGACCCAGTGCAGAGATCGCAGTTAGGACAAACTGGGGAATTTGTCGCCGAATACCTTTAAAATTTAATATATATAAAAAATGGTTTGAGCTGTCTCTTCAGACATCAGTTAAAATTATCATTTACTTCGGCCATAATTCTTTGAGAAAAAGTCTCCCCACAGAATATAGTGAACTTCACTTCAAATATCCTAAGGACTTCCAACTCATTTGCCGTATTGGAGGACGAGTGCTGTGGTGAGCCTGCAGTTCGTTCGAAAGAGAAGGCAATGAAGAGCAACGAAATGCAGGTCCCTCAAATTGCTCAGAAAGTAAAGGAAGTACCTAAGCGAATTTTGGTTGTGGGAGATTCCCATATAAGGTATTGGATAGAACTTTTTGTGCCAGAGATAGGAGAAACAGGTTATGGGTTTGCTATCCGGGAGTTGGAATTGGTAATATTATTAACGTGAATGATATGTCTGGAAATAGGAACAAACCCATTATTTGTATTAGTGCTGGTGAAATGATGATCGAGTTAGGAGTGAGGCACTGATACAGAGGTTTAAGAAGGCCATAGAAATAGGAGCAAGGGAGCAATCCCGATCATATGTGGCATTCTTCCAAGAAAGGGAGTTGGAAATAAATGGTTATCGAGGGCACTTGGTGTCAATTGCCAGCTGGAAAAATATTGTAAATTAAATGCAATATCTTACATAGATAACTGGGAACACTTCTATGGAAGAAATGACAAGTATGCTCCTGATGGGGTGAATCTATCGAAGGCTGGGGTTGTTGTGAACTCGTTGGAACCAGTGGATGGAGGCGTTTGTTTGTGTTTGGGCTTAAACTGTTAGTAGATATTGGTATGGAAATTGATAAGGAGAAAGGAGGTAATGAAAGTATGTGTTTTACGAGGAAACAAATTAGCAAAATGATCAGGAAAGTGAAAGGCCTCAAAATTACAATACATTTAGACTACTTCTGTTAGTGTAATATACCCTAAGAAACAAAATCAACTATTTAAATGCTCTTTTCTGCACAGAACAAAATAGATATTGCACTTAACCGAAACGTGGATGATTGTAGAAAATAGAGAACTATTGGCTAAATATCAAATAAATGGGTTTAAATTTTTTCACAAGGATATATTAGACCTGGAGGGGGAGAAGCCATATATATTAGGGAAAATTTGAAATGTAATCTCAACGAGGGAATCAAAACTGAGCCCCACACAAACTATTTGGATATATTTAAACAAAAAAAATCTAATAATTTTATACAGGCCACCAAATATAGACAGGATGGAAGCAAAGTATCTATGAGATGAAATATCTAGAGCATCCAAGTCTGTGTCATGGGTGACTTTAATGTTAGTGGAATAAATTGGTTCTAAGGAACAAGGAATAATGAAACGGAAGATTTTTTTTTTAGAATTGACGATTGCTTTCTTATGCATCACACATTAAGGAATCAATGCGGGAAAATAATAATATAGATTTAATGTTAACAGGAATATACAAATTAATGACATCGAAATAGGGAGTGAGCTTGGAAACAGTAAACACAAATAAATCAGATTTAGCATACAATGGAATAGATCTGTAAGAGAAATCTGTTAAAGTGCCAGGTTTTCGAAAATCTGATTTTAATTGCCTAAAACAAATTTTTCACTCAAATAGATTGCCCCCCCCCCCGCTTCCCATGCCCAAGACTTTCTAGTCTTGGAGCGAGACGGGAACCCAGCGATAGGTGACGTAAAAAGGGATCTCGATGTGGATTCAAAATAAAACTTACTTAAAAATATTCTAAGTGAAGTACAGGGACGTAGTATACAATTCAAATTGAATAGATCGAACACTAATGACCCAAAATGGATAACAAAGGATCTGAAGAATCTTGTTGGTAGAGAGCTTGGTACAAAAGGATTAAGAATGGGGAAGTTACTTTAGAACAAGAATTCGTACAACTGGTTAGAAATGTTACAAAGATATGAAGAGGGCAAAAAGAAACAATGAAGTTTGCATAGCAGGGCAAGCAAAACAAAAAAATCCTAAAGGGTTTCTTAGATATAGCGAATAAAAATTAGGGAAAGGATAAGTACATTAAAAACCGAGTCAGGTCAGATAACGGATAATGACGAAGAGATGAGTAGTATTTTAATCAATATTTTTTCTGTATTTACTAAAGAGGAACTTAACGCTGTGCCTTCAGCCGAACAAGTCTATGGGTGGGGACGAAGACAGGCTGACTAGTTTAGCAGTTAACAGGGAGGATGTTATTAAACAAATAGTAAAACTTAAACCAAACAAATCCCCAGGGCCGGATGAAGTCTTTGTGAGGGTGCTTAAAGAATGAAAAGAAAACTTTTGCGAGCCACTGTCTACCATATTTAATAAATCAATAAAATCAGGCAGAGTGCTAGAGTCTTGGAAGGTTGCTAATGTGTTACTAATTTTCGAGAAAGGAGATAGATCACTTGCGTCAAACTATCGGCCAATTAGCCTAACGTCTATTGTGGGGAAAGTTACTTGTATCGATAATTACAAATACAATTCGTCTTCATCTTGAAAAACATATATTAATAAATGTGTTCGACATGGTTTTACAAATGGCCGTTCATGTTTAACAAATTTGCTATTATTTTATTCCAGCATAGTTGAGGCAGTTGAGTGGTAAAGATAGTGATGTAGTGTACCTTGACTTTAGTAAAGCTTTTGATAGTGCCACATGAAAGACTGATTAAAAGATAGAGGCTCATGGTATTGGGGGTGCTATATTAAGTTGGATTAAGACATGGCTATACCAAGGAAGCAGAGTTAATAAATATGGATTAAGTCAGTGGGGAAAATGTTGTAAGTGGAGTGCCTCAAGACTCTGTTCTGGGACCCCTGTTGTGTATAATATATATAAATGATTAGATTCAGGTTTGAGTAGCAGCATTTGCAAATTTGCCGATGATACAAAAATCTGTAAGGAAATAAACACGGAAAAACTCACTTTGACTTCAAGTCGATCTAAATAGGGTTTTTAATTGGTCAAAAGATCGGCAGATGCAGTTTAATCTGCATCTTACCGAAACGTGGATGAATGTGATAATAGAGAACTATTAGCTGAATATCAAATAAATGGATTTAAACTATTTCACACAGATATATTAGACGAGGAGGTGGAGTAGCCATATACGTTAGGGACAATTTGAAATGTAGTCTCAAAGAGGGAATCAAAACTGAGCCACACACAGAAACTATTTGGATAGAATTAAACGAAAAAGCAAATAATATTATAATAGGAGTTATATATAGGCCACCAAATTTAGACAGAACGGAAGCAAAGCATCTATGGGATGAAATATCTAGGGCATCTAGATCTAACAGTATTTGTCATGGGTGACTTTAATTATAGTGGAATAAACTGGTTGAACAAAACAGGGAATAGTGAAGCAGAAGATTTTCTAGAATTAATTGACGATTGCTTTCTTACGCAACACATTAAGGAACCAACACGGGAAAATAATATTTTAGATTTAGTGTTAACTAACAGGGAAACACAAATTAATGACATCGAAATAGGGAGTGAGCTAGGGAACAGTGATCACAAAGAAATCAGATTTAGCATAGAATGGAATAGACCTGTAGGAGAAAATTCTGTTAAAGTGCCAGATTTTCGAAAAGCTGATTTTAATAGCCTAAGAATTTTTTTGGGTCAAATTGATTGGAAAGTCTTGGGTATGGGGTGTGGGCCGGTCTTGGAGCGAGACATGAACCCAGTGATAGGTGATGTAAATGGGGATTTCGATGTGAATTCAATATATAACTAATTTAAGAATATTCTAAACAAAGCACAGGAACGTAGTATACCACACAAATTGAATAGATCGAATACTAATGACCCAAAGTGGATAACAAAGAATTTGAAAACCTTATAGGTAAAAGAGAGCTTGGTACAAAAGGATTAAAAATGGGGAGGTCACTTTAGAACAGGAATTCGTTACAACTGGTTAAAAATGTTAAAAAAGAGATAAGGAAAGCAAAAAGAAACTATGAAGTTCGTATAGCAGGGCAAGCAAAGACAAATCCTAAAGGGTTTTTTCAGTTATATCGAACTAAGACTAGGGAAAGGATAGGTCCATTAAAAACTGAGACAGGTCAAATAACAGATAGTGATGAAGAGATGAGTAGTATTTTTAATAAATATTTTGTATCTGTATTTACTAAAGAGGAACTTAACAATATGCCTTCAGCCGAACAAGTCTATGTGGGTGGGGACGAGGACAGGTTGACGAGTTTAGCAGTTACCAGGGAGGATGTTCTTAAACAAATAGAAAACTCAAACCAAACAAATCCCCAGGGCCGGATGAAGTGTTTGCCAGGGTGCTGAAAGAATGCAAAGAGGAGCTTTGTGACCCACTGTCAATCATATTTAATAAATCAATAGAGTCAGGCAGAGTGCCAGAGTTTTGGAAAGTTGCTAATGTGATACCAGTTTTTAAGAAAGGAGATAGATCACTTGCGTCTAACTATCGACCAATTAGCCTAACGTCTATTGTGGGAAAGTTACTCGAATCTATAATAGCAAATAAAATTCGTCTTCATCTTGAAAAACATAAATTAATAATTGAGTCGCAACATGGTTTTATAAATGGCCGTTCATGTTTAACAAATTTGTTATCTTTTTATTCTAGCATAGTTGAGGCAGTTGATAGTGGTAAGGATTGTGATGTTGTGTACCTTGACTTTAGCAAAGCTTTTGATACAGTGCCACATGAAAGACTGATTAAAAAGATAGAGGCTCATGGTATTGGGGGTGCTATATTAAGCTGGATTAGGGCATGGCTATACCAAAGGAAACAGAGTTAGTATAAATGGAGTCAAGTCAGAGTGGGAAAA
Organism: Procambarus virginalis; assembly: GCA_020271785.1. Taxonomy (NCBI): domain Eukaryota; kingdom Metazoa; phylum Arthropoda; class Malacostraca; order Decapoda; family Cambaridae; genus Procambarus; species Procambarus virginalis. The sequence goes on from WNGS01097710.1 coordinate 11,106, forward strand.
TGTTGTAAGTGGAGTGCCTCAAGGCTCTGTCCTGGGACCTCTGTTGTTTATAATATATATAAATGATTTAGATTCAGGTTTGAGTAGCAACATTTGCAAATTTGCCGATGATACGAAAATCGGTAGGGAAATTAATTCGGAGGAGGACTCACTATCACTTCAAGTTGATCTAGATAGGGTTTTGAAATGGTCAAAGGACTGGCAGATGCAGTTTAATGCTGATAAATGTAAAGTTCTGAGGCTAGGTAATGATGATAGAGTTACAAGATACGAGCTAGATGGTGTTGAGATTGCGAAGTCGGATTGCGAAAGGGATCTGGGAGTTATAATTAGTAAGAATTTAAAACAAAAGGATCAATGCATGAATGTTCGTAATAAGGCAAATCGGACACTCGGATTTATTAATCGCAGCGTAAGTAACAAGACACCTGGTGTGGTTCTCAAGCTATATCTTGCTCTGGTTAGGCCCCATTTAGATTATGCAGTTCAGTTTTGGTCGCCATATTATAGAATGGATATAAATTCACTTGAACGTGTCCAGCGTAGGATGACTAAGTTAATTCCCCAAATTAGAAATCTTTCATATGAAGAAAGATTAACAAAGCTTAAGTTGCATTCACTGGAAAGGCGAAGAGTTAGGGGTGACATGATAGAGGTTTACAAGTGGATGAATGGACATAACAAAGGGGATATTAATAGGGTATTGAAGTATCAACACAGGACAGAACGCGAAACAATGGGTATAAATTGGATAAGTTTAGATTTAGGAAAGACTTGGGTAAATACTGGTTCAGTAACAGGGTTGTTGATTTGTGGAACCAATTGCCGCGTAACATTGTGGAGGTGGGGTCCCTCGATTGTTTCAAGCATGGGTTGGACATGTATATGAGTGGGATTGGGTGGTTATAAATAGGAGCTGCCTCGTATGGGCCAATAGGCCTTCTGCAGTTGCCTTTGTTCTTATGTTCTTATGTTT
>WNGS01097711.1:0-19922 GCA_020271785.1 Procambarus virginalis
CCATTCCGCTGCGTTTGAACTGAGCAGTCCCCCCTCTCCTGAAATGGCTTGAATCGATGAGTCTGACTTTGCTGACCGCCTGTTCCATGGCGCCCAACGCCGCAGCCGAGCGGGTGCTCGGTGGCTTCCGCATCGGTGCCGACCTGCCGCCGGCGCCGGTCGCCTGGCCGCTGCAACAGCTTTTGGCGCCGGTGCTGGGTGGCGAGGCGCTGGTCCAGGAAGTTGGCCTGGCCGGCGGCGACCCGCCATTGCAGAGCGGACAGAGCGAGGGCATCGCGTGGCGCCGCGCGGGCGACCTGCTGTTCGGCGTGATCGAACTGCACGAGGCAGACATGCGGCCCGGGTCGGGCCGCACGCCGCTGCAGCAGGCGGCCTTCGAAATCTACGCGCGCATCTTCCGCCTGCTGGACGCGCAGCGGCTGCCGCACCTGTGGCGGCTGTGGAACTACCTGGCCGACATCAATGGCGAGACCGATGGCTGGAGCGCTACCGCCAGTTCAACATCGGCCGCGGCGATGCCTTCGAGGCCGGAGCCCGCAGCGTGGTCGGCCGGGTGCCGGCGGCCTGCGCGCTGGGGCTGGCCACGGGGCCGCTGACGGTGGCTTTCCTCGCCGGCGCCACGCCCGCCGTGCCGGTCGAGAACCCGCGCCAGGTCAGCGCCTTCCTCTACCCGGACCGTTACGGGCCACGCAGCCCGACCTTCTCGCGCGCCGCCCTGGCCTACCGCCGGGGCAGGAAATCCTGTTCGTCTCGGGCACCGCCAGCATCGTCGGCCACGAGACGGTGCATCCGGGCGATGTGCGGGCGCAGACGGCCGAGAGCCTGGACAACATCGCGGCGGTGCTCGCAGAAGCCTCGTTGACATCGCGCAGCGGGCCGTTCGCGCTGGCCGACCTGGGCTACCGGGCCTATGTGCGCGATCCGGCCGACCTGCCGGTGGTGCCGAGATCGTGGCTGCGCGGGTGGGGGATGCGCCGGTGGTGTACGTTCGGGCCGACGTCTGCCGCAGCGACCTGCTGGTGGAAATCGAGGGGACAGTGTGTGAGGTAGCCCCCTGCGCCGCTAACGCGGCTTCCCCCCAGGGGGGCCACGCCGTAGCCCGGCGAAGCCGGTTCCACGGCGTGTGCTGGAGGGGAAATGCTCTGAGACGAAGGCGGGTTAGCGATACGGGTTTTTCAGCCCGAGTCCGGCGAGGATTTCAATCTCGCGCGCTTCCATCGCCTCGGCGTCCGCGTCGCCGGTCTCGTGGTCCCAGCCTGGGCGTGCAGGGTGCCGTGCACCAGCAGGTGCGCGTAGTGCTCGGCCAGGGTCTTCTTCAGCTCTTTCGCCTCGCGCGCCACCACCGGCGCGCACAGCACCAGATCGGCCATCACCAACGGTTCGCTGGCGTAGTCGAAGGTCAGCACGTTGGTCGCGTAGTCCTTCTGGCGGAAGCTGCGGTTGAGGGCCTGGCCTTCCTCGGCGTTGACGATGCGCACCGTGATCTCGGCGTCGGCCTCCAGCGCATGGCGGATGCAGCGCATCACCTTGTGGCGCGGCAGCGCGGCGCGGTGGCGGGCTGCGTCTTTCAGGTCGCCGAACTGCAGTGACAGGGAGAGCGAGGGCAGGGCCATGGCGGACCCCTCAAACGCGCTTGCGCCGGGGCGCCCGCGGCAGCTCGGTGGCGCCGGGGCTGCGCGCGTCGTAGGCGTCGACGATGCGCGCCACCAGCGGGTGCCGCACCACGTCGGCGCTGGTCAGGCGGTTGAAGGCGATGCCGGTGACGCGCTTGAGCACGCGCTCGGCGTCGATCAGGCCGCTCGGCTGGGTGACGGGCAGGTCGATCTGGCTGACGTCGCCGGTGACGACCGCCTTGCTGCCGAAGCCGATCCGGGTCAGGAACATCTTCATCTGTTCGACCGTGGTGTTCTGCGCCTCGTCCAGGATCACGAAGGCGTGGTTGAGCGTGCGCCCGCGCATGAAGGCCAGCGGCGCGATCTCGATCTGCTGGCGCTCGAAGGCCTTCATCACCTTGTCGTAGCCCATCAGGTCGTACAGCGCGTCGTACAGCGGCCGCAGGTAGGGGTCGACCTTCTGGCCCAGGTCGCCGGGCAGGAAGCCCAGCTTCTCGCCAGCCTCGACCGCAGGGCGGGTCAGCACGATCTTCTGCACCGCGCTGCGCTCCAGCGAATCGACCGCGCAGGCCACCGCGAGGTAGGTTTTTTCCGGTGCCGGCCGGGCCGATGCCGAAGGTGATGTCGTGGCTGGCCATGTTCTCCAGGTAGCGCGCCTGGTTGGCGGTGCGCCCGCGCACCTCGCCGCGCTTGGTCTGCACGCCGACCGGCTCGCCGGGGCCGGTCGGCAGGGCGGTGTCGCCCGCCAGCATCAGCTGCACTTTCTCCTCGGGGATCGGCTTCTTGGCCATCTCGTACAGCGCCTGGATCACCTCCAGCGCCTGGTTGGCCTTGGCCTTGGGGCCTTCGATGCGGAACTGTTCGAAGCGGTGCGCGACCTTGACCTGCAGCGCCGCCTCGATGCTTCGGATGTGGCTGTCCATCGGCCCGCAGAGGTGGGCCATGCGGGTGTTGTCGGGCGGGGCGAAGGTGTGGCGGAGGATCAAACCGATAATCCGGTGAACTGTTGAAAGAGACCCCAATGATAGGCAAATTGACCGGCATCCTGCTGGAGAAGAACCCGCCCCAGATCCTGGTCGACTGCCACGGCGTGGGCTACGAGGTTGATGTGCCGATGAGCACCTTCTACAACCTGCCGGCGCTGGGCGACAGCATCTCGCTGCTGACGCACTTCGTGGTGCGCGAGGACGCGCAGCTGCTGTATGGCTTCGGCAGCGCGGCCGAACGCGAGGCCTTCCGCCAGCTGGTCAAGATCTCCGGCATCGGTCCGCGCACCGCGCTCTCCGTGCTGTCGGGCCTGTCGGTGGCCGAACTGGCGCAGGCGGTGACGGCGCAGGACGCCGGCCGCATCGTCAAGGTGCCGGGCATCGGCAAGAAGACCGCCGAGCGGCTGCTGCTGGAACTCAAGGGCAAGCTCGGCGCCGACCTGCCGCTGGCCGCTGGCGCCGCTGCGGTGGGCGACGCGGCGAGCGACATCCAGCAGGCGCTGATGGCGCTGGGTTATAACGAGAAAGACGCCGCCGCCGCCCTGAAGGCCCTGCCGGCCGGCGTGGGCGTGAGCGAGGGCATCAAGCTGGCGCTGAAGGCGCTGGCGAAGTGACACTGCCTGGGAGGGCCATGGGAAAAGTTGTACAGGGATGGGGGTTGTTGGCCGCCGTGCTGGTGTCGGGGCTGACCGGTTGCGCGGCCAATCCGGGCGCTCGGCTGGAAGACGCCATGAAGGCGGACAAAGGGGTGATCGTCAGCCCGCTGCTGGGCGACGGTGGGACAGTCTGGGAACGCGAAGGTGATCCTGCCCACCGGGTTGTGTTGCTGCCGTCGCAGGGCGTGCCCATCCCCGTCGGTCAGTCCTACCAGATGGTGGTGGTCGAGCCGGGGCGGTATCTGCTTCGGGCGGCGGTGATGTACGCGGGGCCGGGACGCGTCAAACCCAGGGGCCTGGTGCCTGCGCCGGTGAACGGCGCGCTGGGGCGGGTGAAGATGTCGACCCGCAGCTACCGGGAACCCTTCACGGCCAGGGTCTGGAAAGACCGGGTGGTGCAGAACGGGAACAGCCCGAGCAGCAGCTACTGCGCCGTGCCGGGACCCAACGGGGACTGCAGGCAGTGGGGCTACACGCAGGGGATGGCCTACACGCAGGTGCTGCAGGAGGCCGGCTGGTACGAAGAGACCCGCTACAGGCCGGCGGTCGATGTTGTGGATTTTGTGATGGAGTTCGCGCCGCGTGTTCCGTTGGCGTCGATGGAGGTTCGGCCGGGGGAGGCCATCCTGGTCAACCTGATGCGCGTGGTCGCGCGCGACGCGGGTTACGACGACACGCGCTGCACGGTGCTGTCAGGAGACGATACGCAGGAGTGCCCGCTGGATCGCGTGCGGGCGGAGACCGCGAAGATCGACCTGGAGGATTTCCGTCGACAGGCGGCGGCGCCTGGACCGCGCAAGATGGACGCAACCCTGATCGGCAAGGTGAAGGCGGCGCCCCTCATCGTCAGCGGCAAGCACGTCGGCCAGTCCGGCAACGGTCTCGCGCTCTATGAATTCGCGCCGCGCTGAGACGGAACCCGTCGCTCACATCCCTTCCCGCACCACCCGTCCGTTGAGCGCCTGCACCGGCCGCGCGTTGTTGGGGAACAGCTGGGCGAACAGCCGCAGCTGCTCCCGGCTGACCGTCATCGGCGACTTGAGCACGTTCCACAGCACGCCTTCGGTGCAGGGCGGCGTGGTCAACGATCCGATGAACTGGTAGTAGCGCTGGTCGCTGGGCAGCAGGGCGCGGACATCGATCAATCCCGGTGGCAGGCGCACCCGGTCGCCGCTGTCCAGCGGCATGTGGGTCCAGACCTTGTGGATCAGCTCGTTGGCGGCGCCCGGATCGATCAGCACCGCGACCACGGCCAGCTGGCCCTCGAAGTTCTTGTGCACCAGGTGCGCGACCATCGAGAAGCCCTTGTGGTTGAGCTTTTCCTCCGACGGGTGGTGGAAGTGGAACTGCAGCAGCTGGTAGGTCGAACCGCGGACTGTGAGGGTGTTGCCGGGTTCGAGATCGACCTGGATGGTGTGGCCGTTGTTCACCACCGAGCCGCCGCTGGGACGGTAGTCGAACTGCAGCGGCTCGGCCGGACCCTGCAGCGTGCCGGTGTCCTGGATGTGCACCGGCGACTGGCGCTGGCCGATGGCGCAGATACTGAACTCGGGCTTGACCCGGGCCCAGTTCTCCGGGCCGTACGCGCCGTCGTAGGACCAGTGCGGTGCGTGGCCGCCGGCGCCGTGGGCCTCGGGGGCGGCGTGGCCGTTGCGGATGGCGGCGCCGACCCGGCCGTGGCCTGAGGAGGCGTTCGCATGGGCGGTGGAGGTGGTTTTGGGGGCGGGGGTGCCGTTTGGCCCGTGGGGGTCGGACCGGGCCGCCAGCGCCTGCCGGGCCTGGGCGGCGCTGCCGACCACCACCGACACGCCCGAGCTGCTGCGGTGCTGCTCGACCACCGCCTTGATCCGGTCGGCGACGCTGCGCGGGGTGGACGGGTTGGTGCCGGCCTTGGCGCTGGCTGTCTGAGCCGGTGGCGGAGCGGCGGGCGTGGCGGTTGCAGGTTCGGCGTGGGCGGCCGGGGCGTGGGAGGCGTTGCCGGCCGCCTGTGCAGACAGGGTGGGCGCGAGACACAGGGACGCCGCCAGCGCCATGGCGGACCACGGTGCCGTGGGTAAGGGGGTGCGGGGACGGTTCATGGCGGGTGCGGCCTGTCGGTGAAACGGTTCCCTTCGCTATCGGCAGCGCCCGGACACGACTTGAGCGGACGGGCCGGCGGGCCGCACCTGTATAGTCAGAAACCGCCTTCCCGCGACCACCCCGCCAACCCCATTCCCCACCGCCGTGAGCATCCAGACCGACGATTTCGCCCCCGCACCGCGCGTGGTTTCCGCCGCCGCGGTGTCGCCCAAGGAAGAGGCGATCGAGCGCGCGCTGCGGCCCAAGTTGCTGGACGAGTACGTCGGCCAGCAGAAGGTGCGCGAGCAACTGGAGATCTTCATCGGCGCTGCCAAGAAGCGCAGCGAGGCGCTGGACCACGTGCTGCTGTTCGGCCCGCCGGGCCTCGGCAAGACCACGCTGAGCCACATCATTGCGCAGGAGCTGGGTGTGAACCTGCGCCAGACCAGCGGGCCGGTGCTGGAAAAGCCCAAGGACCTGGCGGCGCTGCTGACCAACCTCGAACCCAACGACGTGCTGTTCATCGACGAGATCCACCGGCTCTCGCCGGTGGTCGAGGAAATCCTCTACCCGCGCTGGAGGACTACCAGATCGACATCATGATCGGCGAAGGCCCTGCGGCGCGTTCGATCAAGCTCGACCTGCAGCCCTTCACCCTGGTCGGCGCCACCACCCGCGCCGGCATGTTGACCAACCCGCTGCGCGACCGCTTCGGCATCGTGGCGCGGCTGGAGTTCTACACCGCCGAGGAGCTGGCCCGCATCGTCACCCGCAGCGCCGGCCTGCTGAATGCGCCGATGGATCCCGAGGGCGGTTTCGAGATCGCGCGCCGCTCGCGCGGCACACCGCGCATCGCCAACCGGCTGCTGCGCCGGGTGCGCGACTATGCGGACGTGAAAGGCACGGGCCGCATCACCACCGACATCGCGAACCGCGCGCTGGCCATGCTCGACGTTGATCCGCAGGGCTTCGACCTGATGGACCGCAAGCTGCTCGAAGCCGTGATCCACCGCTTTGATGGTGGTCCAGTGGGGCTGGACAACATCGCGGCCAGCATCGGCGAGGAGCGCGACACGATCGAAGACGTGATCGAGCCCTACCTGATCCAGCAGGGTTATCTGCAGCGCACACCGCGCGGCCGCATCGCGACCCTGGCCGCCTACCGCCACCTGGGCGTGGCGCCGCCGGCCAACGACGGCGCGCTGTTCAGCGAGTGATCAGGTCTTGGCGGTGCGGGGCTGCACCAGCAGGCCGCCGACGATCAGGCACTGCGCCGCGTAGTAGCTCGCCAGCACCAGCAGGTCGCGCGCCGGCAGCGGCGTGACAAAACGGTCGGTCGCCAGCAGCGCGTCGCTGACCATGAAACACAGCGCGCCGGCCGCCACCTGCTTGGACGCCCGGTCGCCGAGGCGGGATGCACGGCCCAGCGCCTGCGCCGCCATCAGCGCGATCGCCAGCACATAGGCCGCCACCGGGCCGCGCAGCCCTGGCGGCAGGCCGCCGTGCCAGAGCACCGCACACATCAGCACCCCGACCGCACCCACCGCCAGCGCCGCGCGGCGGTTCGCCAGCCAGGGCGCGTCGCGCTGCAAGCGCAGCAGATAGGCGATATGGGCCAGCAGGAAGGACGCCAGCCCGGCGATGAAAAAGCCCTCGAACATCAGGAACACATCGCCTGCCAGCGAACCCGCCAAGGCCACCAGCAACCAGCCACGGCCGGGCGCGTCCGAGCGTTGCACCAGGACGATGGCGATCAGCAGGGTCAGCGGCTTGAAGATCCGGTGGCACTCGGTCCATCCGGCGGCAGCGCTGAGCGTCGCCAGCGCGGCGCTGACCACCATCAGCGCCATGCCGGCGCGAATCCGGCCCTGCAGCAGCGCGCCCTGCACCCAGAGGACGGCCAGCAGCGCGGCGGCCCAGGCCAGGTTGCCGGCGGTATCGCGCGCATCGGCGGTCCAGAGGAAGAACGCGACGCCGCCGAGCAGCAGCGCAAACAGCAGCGCGGCCATCGCAGGTGCGGGCCGCGGGGTCGGCGGGTCGAAGCGCTGCACGCCATTCAGCGCGAAAGGCGCCACCGGCCAGCGCGCCGCCACATCGTCGGCACGCCAGCCCGGCGGCTTCAGCCAGGTGCGCAGCCTGTCCGCCCAGCGACCACTGCGCATGCTGTCGCGCGCCAGCCCGGCATAGACCTCGGCGTTGGCCCAGAGCGGGTCCCAGCTCCGCAGCGGCTTGCGGGTGCCGTAGACACAGGGTTCGGTCGGGTCTTCGGGCTCAAAGCTGCCGAACAGGTGGTCCCAGAGCATCAGGATGCCGCCGTAGTTCTTGTCGAGGTAGCGGTCGTTGACCGCGTGGTGGACCCGGTGGTTCGAAGGGGACGCAAACCAGCGGTCGAAGCGGCCGAGCGAACCGATCTGCTCGGTGTGGATCCAGAACTGGTAGAGCAGGTCGATCAGCCCGACCACCGCGAACACCAGCGGCGGCACGCCCGCCAGCGCCATCGGCAGGTAGAACACCCAGCCCAGCAGGGCGTAGCTGGCGGGCTGGCGCAGCGCGGTCGAAAGGTTGTAGTGCTGGCTCTGGTGGTGCACCACGTGCGCGGCCCAGAACACGCCGACCTTGTGGCCGAAGCGGTGGTTCCAGTAATAGAGGAAGTCGTAGAACACCAGCGCCAGCAGCCAGCCGGCCGGCGAGGTCCAGAAGCCCTCGCCCTGCCACAGCGCGGCGTGCTCCTGCACCCAGACATAGATGCCCAGCCGCAGCCCCAGGGTGAACACGTCGGCGACCCGGCTGAGCATGCCCAGGCCGATGCTGTTCAAGGTGTCGGCCAGGGCGTAGCCGTGGCGGCCGCGCCGCCGGCCGACCCAGAACTCGATCGCGATCAGCGCCAGGAACACTGGCGTGGCCAGCACGATGACCTGGTTCGGGCTCATGGGTGTCGCACCGACTTCAGGTGGTGCTCTCGTCCAGGGCGCTTTCCTGCAGGTGACCGGTGTCGGCCCAGCCGACCAGGCTCAGGCCCTCGGGCGTCCAGAGCAGGCGGTTGACGGCGGTGTTGGTCAGCTCCCAGCTGCGCGGCGCCTGCAGCTCCAGCCGGGTCGCGGCGCGGTAGAGGATGTCCAGCACGCCGCCGTGCGTCGCCAGCAGCAGCTGCTCGCCCGGGTGCCGGGCCGCGATCTCATCGACGGCGGTGACCACCCGCTGGCGCAGCTGCAGCAGCGATTCGCCACCGGGCGGCGCGAATTCGGGCACGCGCTTGCGCCAGGCCAGTGCCTGCTGCGGGTGGTGTGATTCGATCTCTGCCCAGGTCAGGCCCTCGAACTGGCCGAAGGCACGTTCGCGCAAGCCGCGGTGCAGGTCGACGGTCTTGCCCTGGGTTCGGGGCGACCGCCTGTGCGGTCTCGACCGCACGCGACAGGTCGCTGGCGTAGAACGCGGAAATCGGCTCGTCCTTCAGCGCCCGGGCCAGCCGCTCGGCCTGCCAGCGGCCTGTGTCGCTGAGCGCGATGTCGGTGTGGCCCTGGACGCGGGTGTCGCGGTTCCAGTCGGTTTCGCCGTGGCGCACGGCGAGGATGCGGGTGACGTGCAAGGGAAAAATCCTGAGAAGTGAGGCTGAGGCTTGCGTGCACTGTACCGGGTTGGCGGGATCCTGAACACCGGCCGGCGCCGAGGTTGAAAAACGGGTTTGCGACACAATCCCCGCATGCCTTCGTCCGTCCCCTCGCTGCCTGCGGACTTCGCTTCGCTGTTCGACTTCCTGCCGATCGGCGCCTACCGCAGCACCGCGGACGGCGTGATGCTGCGCGCCAACCCGGCGCTGGTGCGGCTCAACGGCTATCTGAGCGAAGATCAGATGCTGACCAATGTCAACCTGATCGCCAGCGACTGGTACGTGCAGCCCGGTCGGCGGGCCGAATTTCAGCGCCTGCTGGCGCGCGACGGCTTCGTGCGTGGCTTCGTGTCCGAGGTCCAGCGCCACGGTGGTGAGCGCCTCTGGGTCAATGAGAACGCCCACGCGGTGCCGGATGCCGAGGGGCGGCGCTGGTACTACGAAGGCACGGTCGAGGATGTGACGGAGACCGTCCGGGCCCAGGAGGCGCTGGGCCGCAGCGAGCGGCAGATGAGCCTGATCGCATCCCAGATCCCCGGCATGGTGTACGTGGTGCATGTGTCGCCCGAGGGCCAGATGACGTACCGCTTCGTGAGCGCGGGCGTGCGCGACATCTACGGTTTCTCTCCCGAAGACCTGATGCGCGATCCGCAGCTGACCACGCGCCACCTCCACCCCGACGATCTGCCACTGCTCAAGCGCGAGCTGGAGGCGTTCCGGCTTGGCCAGCCCGATCTGGGCGGTGAACTGCGTGTGGTGCTGCCCGACGGCCAGATCAAATGGGTGATGCGGCGCTCCTGCGCAGTGTCTTCTGACGAGACCGGTCAGCTGCGCGTTGGCGTATTCATCGACATCACGGCAAACAAACAGGCCCAGGCGTCCCTGCGAGAGAGCGAGGCGCTCTGGCGGCTGGCGCTGGAGAGCGCCGGTGACGGTGTCTGGGACTGGAACCTGCAGACCGGTGAAGAGTTCATCTCCAGTGGCATCAAGGCCATGTACGGGTACGGCGAACACGAGTTGATCAACCTCGCGCGCGAACTCGATGACCGTACCCACCCCGACGACATGGCCCAGTTGCGGGCGGACCGCGCGGCGCACTTTGAAGGCCGCGTGCCGATCTACCGCAACGAGCACCGGATCCGCTGCAAGGATGACAGCTGGAAATGGGTGCTCACGCGCGGCATGGCGATCGCCCGCGACGCCGCCGGAAAGCCACTGCGAGTGGTGGGCACCCACACCGACATCTCCGACATCAAGGCCGCCGAAGCGCAGCAGCGCGCGCTGGAGTCGCAGCTGCGCGAGTCGCAGAAGATGGAGGCGATCGGCACGCTGGCCGGCGGCGTGGCGCACGATTTCAACAACCTGCTGGCGGCGATCCTGGGCACCTGACGCTGGTGCGCGAGGATGTCGGTGCGGACCATGTGGCGCAGGAAAGCCTGGCCGAGATCAGCCGGGCGGCGATCCGAGCGCGCCAGCTGGTGCAGCAGATCCTGGCCTTCAGCCGGCGCCAGACCCAGGAGATGCTGCGCCAGCCGCTGACACCCTTGGTGGAAGAGGCGCTGGGCCTGCTGCGCTCGCTGCGGCGGCCGGTGTGCGGCTGGACGCCGGCTGCCGGCCGACCGGCTGCCGGTGCTGGCCGATGCGACACAGATGCAGCAGGTGCTGATGAACCTGTGCACCAAGCCTGGCAGGCGATGGCGGGGCGCTCCGGCGAGATCACGGTGGCGATCGGGGCGGAGGTGCTCGACGCGTCTCAGGCGCTGCGGCTGGGGCACCTGGGCGCGGGGGCCTTCGCCGCCTGAGCGTGGCCGACAACGGCCCTGGCATGGATGCGGAGACACAGCGGCGCATCTTCGAACCGTTCTTCACCACCAAAGGCGCCCGGCACCGGCACCGGGCTGGGACTGGCCGTGGTGCACGGGATCGTCAAGGCCCACCAGGGGGCGATCCAGGTCCACAGCCGGCCGGGCGAAGGGGCACGGTTTGATGTCTACCTGCCGCTGGCGGCCGGCGCCGACGAACTGCCGCAGCGACCGCCGGAGGCTCCGGGGGCCGTCGCCCCGGCGGCCGACCCGGTCGGTGGCCAACATGTGATCTACATCGACGACTACGAGGCCATGGTGTTCATGGTCGGTCGCACGCTGCGCAAGCAGGGCTACCGCGTGAGCACCTTCGGCTCGGGCGGGGCGGCGCTGACCTGGCTGCGGGCGCACCCGGACGAGCCGGTGGACCTGTTGATGACCGACCAGAACATGCCGGGGCTGTCGGGTATCGAGGTGGTGCGGGAACTGCAGGGCCTGCGCCCGGCTTTGCGGGTGGCGATCATCTCGGGGCATGTGAACGAACAGCTGATCGCGGAGGCCGCGACCCTGGGGGTGACCGACGTGCTGGGCAAGCAGGACAGCATGGAGGCTCTGGCCGCCACGGTAAGGCAGCTGCTCTGACCCCGGATCACCGGTTTTGCCACCCAATCGCCAGCCTTTTTAATCCCTTGCCGGCGCCCATTCGTTCCACAATCTGCACTGGCTAAGTTGCGTCGACGATCGCAGCATGGTGAAACCCCTCTGTTCCCTCCGGGACGCAGAGACCGTTCTGCAAAGGGCAGGAACGTCCGTCCGCACACGCTTGCAAGGTGAACCCGAACATCGACTCCAAGACGATGGCCCTGATCGAGGATCCCTCGATCGGGCACCACCTGGACCCAGGCCCGTACGCGGCCATGGTCGGGGCCGAGCGCATGCGCCAGTACATGAGCCGCCAGCGCCTGATCGCCTTGTCGGGTGCCTTGCCCGCCACCTACCTGGCCTGGTTGCACTGGCCACGGGTGGACCAGCAGACGCTCATCCTTTGGTGGGTGGCCCTGTTGCTGGTGGACTTGCTCAGCCTGGTGCACACCAGCATCTATCTGAAGCGGCTGAAGCGGCACGGGTCGGCGCCTCTCTCGCCGGCCTGGCTGCACCGGCAGGTGGTCCTGCAGTCCCTGGCCGGCCTGGTCTGGGGCGCCAGTGTGTTGCTTTTTCGCGCCGACGAGGTGGGCCTGGTTGACCGGGCCATCGTGCTGCTGGCGGTGAACGCCGTCTGCGTGATTGGCTTGCTGCCATACCGGCGTGCCGTGCTGGGATACGGTGCCGGGCTCTGGAGCCTGCCCCTGGCCACGTTGTTCTTCGATGGCCAGGTCCACCATTTCCAGCTCGCGCTGGGCATCCTGGTGTTGCTGCTGTCTTTCAACTTCTATCTGTGGGAGGCCTCCAAACAGCTGGTCGAAGGCATCGAACAGCGCTTTCAGGCGGTGGCGCTGTCCGACGCCCTGCACCGTGCGCTGGTGCGCTTCAACGAGCTGGCGACGCATGCGCGCGTCAGCGAAGAGCGTTTGCGGTTGTTGACCTCGCAGATTCCGGGCATGGTGTTCGTGCAGCATGTGGACCCCGAGGGCACCGTCAGCTACCGGTTTGTCAGCGCCGCGGTGCACCAGATCTATGGCCTGAGCCCGGACGAGGTGATGCGCGATCCTTCGTTGCTGGTGCGATACCGCCACCCGGACGACGCGGCATTGTTCGACCGGAGCGCGCACGGCCTTCACAGCGGCAGCCCCGACAGCGGCTTCGAGTTCCGGATCGTATTGCCCGATGGCAAGGTGCGCTGGCTCTACCAGCGCTCGGACACGGTCTCGATCGACGCCTCGGGCCGGGTGCAGGTGGGGCTGCTGCTGGACATCACCGATCGCAAGGAGGCCGAGGCGGCCCTGCGCGAGAACGAGGCGATCTGGAAGCTGGCGCTGGAGAGCTCGGGCGACGGTGTGTGGGACCTGAACCACGCGACCGGAGAGCAGTATGTGTCGCCCCGGCTGGCGACCATGTACGGCTTTGAAAACCAGGAGCTGACGGGCTGGTTGAACGAACTCGACAACCGGACCCACCCGGATGACCGGCCGCAGATGCTGGCCGACCGCGCCGCCCACCTGGAGGGGCGCGCGCCGGTCTACCGCAACGAACACCGGATCCGCAGCAAGGACGGCAGCTGGAAATGGGTGCTCACACGCGGCATGGTGATCCAGCGGGACGACACCGGGCGCCCCTTGCGCATGGTGGGGACCCACACCGACATTTCCGATCTGAAGGCCGCCGAGGCCCACCAGCGCGCGCTGGAGGCGCAGCTGCGCGAGTCGCAGAAGATGGAGGCCATCGGCACGCTGGCCGGTGGGGTGGCCCATGATTTCAACAACCTGGTGGCGGCCATCCTGGGCAACCTGGCGCTGGCGCGGGAAGATGTGGGCCCCGACCACCTGGCGCAGGAGAGCCTGGCGGAAATCAACCGGGCGGCGGTGCGGGCGCGGGAGCTGGTCCAGCAGATCCTGGCCTTCAGCCGGCGCCAGCCGCAGGCGCTGCGGCGGCAAGCCCTGTTGCCGCTGGTCGAAGAGGGCCTGCGCCTGCTGCGTTCGTTGTTGCCCGCCGGCGTGCAGCTGACCGCGCGGTTAGGGGACGCGCCGATGCCGGTGATGGCCGACGCGACCCAGGTGCAGCAGGTGCTGATGAACCTGTGCACCAACGCCTGGCAGGCGGCGGGCGACCGACCCGCAGAGATCACGGTGGCGCTGGACGCGGTGTCGGTCGACGCGTCGAAGGCCTTGCAGCTCGGCGGTGTGGACGCCGGCCACTACGTGTGTCTGAGCGTGGCCGACAACGGATCCGGCATGGACGCAGAGACCCGGCGGCGCATCTTCGAGCCGTTCTTCACGACCAAGGAGTTCGGTACCGGCACCGGCCTGGGGCTGGCGGTGGTGCACGGTATCGTCAAGGCCCACAAGGGTGCGATCGAGGTGCACAGCGCGCCGGGCGAAGGTGCCCGGTTCGACGTCTACCTGCCGATGGCGTCGGCGATCCCTGCCGCACCGGTGCCGGCGCCGCCCGTTTCGCCACCCGCCCCGTCGGTGGTGGGCAGCCATATTGTTTATGTGGACGACTACGAGGCGCTGGTGTTTCTGGCGGCCCGCCTGCTGCGCAAACACGGCTACCGGGTCAGCACCTTCGTCTCAGGCACCGAAGCCCTGGCCTGGATGCAAGGGACACGGGAGCCCGTGGATCTGGTGGTGACCGACCAGAACATGCCGGGCATGAGTGGCGTGGAGCTGGCCGCTGCGATCAAGGCGCTGCACCCCGCACAGCGGGTGGTCATCGTCTCGGGGCATGTGAATGACCGGCTGATTGCCGAGGCCGGGGCCGCGGGTGTGGAAGAGGTGCTGGGCAAGCAGGACAGCATGGAGGCCCTGGCCGAAGCGGTGCGGCAGTTGCTGGAGCCCGCCAGCTGAGGATCTCGCCCTTCAGCGCGGCAGCTCGATGACCACCTGGCGCGGCCCGTCCGGCGGCGCCGGGAAGTCGCGCAGCGCCGCTTCCAGCATGGCCCGCCACAGCGGGGGGCTGCTGTTCCAGCGGCTTTCGTGGTCGGCGCGGGTTTCGTAGACCACCCGCCCACTGGCGGTCTCTCGGATCAGCAGCACGACCTGGCGCTGGTAAGGCGGAGGCTCGACCGGAAATCCGAACATGGGCGCGAAGAACAGCTGGCCATTGCCGGCCACGATGTGGCCCTCAGCTGCCAGCCACCCCAGGGCCGGGTCCAGGGGTCGCCCCAGGGGTCGCGTGCTGTGCGCACGGTGCTGGCCGTGACCTGGACGGTCCAGCGCGCGTCGCTGCCGGTCTCCGCCAGCGTCCAGCCGCGGGCTTCCAGCAGGCTGCGGCTCAGGGCCTCCAGCGGGGTCCTGACCTTCGGACACCGAACCGTCCCGCTGCGACGGCAGGCGCTCGAAGCGGTAGCGTTGTGGCGCCCGGGGTGCGGAGGCGGCGGCGCCGTCCGGCCGGTCCCAGCGCGCATAGCTCTGCACCGTGTTGTCCACGCGTTGCAGACCGCACAACCCGCGAGGATGACGGTGAGCAGCAGGGCGGACAGGGATCGGATCATGGTGACTCTCCCGGGAGTGATGGCGGCCGATGCGGGCCGACGGCTCAGGGTGCCGCGGCCACGATCGGTATGACCGCCGCACGGGCACGCGCGTTCCCCGAGTCGTCACCCACACCGTCGTTGACGACCGGCAGCGGCGCCGCCAGCGGCTCCTCGTCGAAGGCCTTGTCGCCGTCTTCGTCGGCCTCGCCGGTGACCTCGAGGCTTTCGAACGGGAACAGCTTGCGGTCCATCAGGTGGCTGGGCACCACGTTCTGCAGCGCCGTCAGCATGTTCTCCAGCCGGCCGGGGAACTGCTTGTCCCAGTCGCGCAGCAGGTTGCCGATCTGCTTGCGCTGCAGGTTCTCCTGGCTGCCGCAGAGCGTGCAGGGGATGATCGGGAACTGCTTGACCTCGGCCCAGCGGATCAGGTCCTTCTCGGGCACATAGGCCAGCGGCCGGATCACCATGAACTCGCCGTTGTCGCTCACGAGCTTGGGTGGCATGCCCTTGAGCTTGCCGCCGAAGAACATGTTGAGGAACAGCGTCTGCAACATGTCGTCGCGGTGGTGGCCGAGTGCGATCTTGGTCGCGCCCAACTCCTTGGCCACGCGGTACAGGATGCCGCGGCGCAGCCGGCTGCACAGACTGCACATCGTTTGCCTTCGGGGATGACTTTCTTGACGATGGAGTAGGTATCTTGTGTCTCGATGTGAAACTTGATACCAAGTTTGTCCAGGTATTCGGGCAGGATGTGGTCGGGAAAACCGGGCTGCTTCTGGTCCAGGTTGACCGCGATGAGCTCAAAGTCGATCGGCGCGCGCGCCTGCAACTTCATCAGGATGTCCAGCAGGCCATAGCTGTCCTTGCCGCCCGAGAGACAGACCATCACCCGGTCGCCCTCTTCGATCATGTTGAAGTCCACGATCGCGCGGCCTACCTCGCGGCACAGGCGTTTTTCCAGTTTGTGGTTTTCGTGGGCGATTTTGTCGGCGGTCATAAGGTGGGGCCTCGGCAGTGCGGGCCGGTGTTGTGTCAGCAGCGACAGGAACGCAGTGAAATGTGTTGCAACGCACGGCGTTACGGTCTCGAACCTTGATTTTTGGCCGTCCAAGGTCGGCCCCAAGTCAATGGATACACTCGCAAGCTCTCGAGTCCGGTGTTGAGGCATCGGGCAGTGAATCATTGATTTTATTTGGAGTCTCATATGTCCTGTGTTCTTCACCGTGTTGCCCTGGCTTCCATGCTGGCCACCCTCGCCTCTGTGGCCACCGCCCAGACCGCTGGCGTCACCACCGACCGTGACGGCAACGTCGGTTACGCCACGCCCGAGGCCTGCGACGCAGCGATCCAGGGCGGCAAGGTCAAGTTCTACCAGCCCCAGACCAAGCAGAAGCCGAAACTGGGTGCCGGCGAGGTGTCGGTCACCCGATGCTGCTCAAGGACCTGAGCCCCAGTTATGGCAAGGGCGCCTGCGACAAGGGCGTGGCCACGGCCCGCGGTCGCGGCGGCGTGAGCAAGGCGCTGCAGGGCAAGTGGATCCCCTTCAGCCCGAACATGGAAGTCAACGCCTACAAGAACAGGACGGCAAGGTCATTCGCGTGACCATGCGCCAGTGCGACAACCACTTCTCCGACCTGCTGCCGCGCCCGACCCCGGTCGCCGTCGCTCCGGCCCCGGCTCCGGCTCCGGCACCCGCCCCGGTGGTCGCTCCGGCCCCGGCTCCGGCACCCGCCCGGTGGTGGTGGCTCCCGCCCCGGCCCGGCCCCGTGCTCAAGGCCGCCGAAGTCGTGGCCTTCCCCTATGTGTTCGGTACCCTGGGTGCCCAGCGTGACCTGATCGGCAACGGCGCGGCCGGTGGCATCGCGCAACACAACGACCACGACACCAAGCCTGCGCTGCAACTGGGTGCTGGCTACCAGATCAACAAGCTCTGGGGCGCAGAAGGCTTCGCCCAGTTCGGCAGCGGCCACGACTTCGAGAACGGTGTCGAGTCCAAGGTCCGTGCCCTGGGCCTGCGCGCCACCGTGGGTCAGAACCTGAGCGCGGCCACCCGCCTGTTCGGCAAGGCCGGCGTCGCCAGCGTCAAGCACAGCGGTGATGTCGAGGGTTCGCAGACCCGCCCGACCCTGGGCCTGGCCTGACGCACGCCTTCAGCAAGAACCTGGCGCTGCGCAGCGACCTGGACATGTTCCTCAAGAAGAGCTCGGACGAAGCCCGTTCGTGGAAAGAGCTGGTCTACGTGGGCGTCGGCGTCCAGTACAACTTCAAGTGATGCCGGTTCCGGCCTCCTGAAGCACAAGGGCCCCGCGAGGGGCCCTTTTCATTGGTGCGCGCCGTGCTTCACAAGCGCTCGCGGGCGGCTCACCACTGCCCGCTTTCCATCCGGATCGCGACCTCGCAGTCGTCGAAGATCTCCAGCTTGGCGATCTCACCCGCACCCCGGTCACGCCGGGCAGCTGCATCAGCCGCCGGGTGAGCTTGCCGATCAGGCTCTCCAGCAGGTTGACGTGTTCGGCGGTGCATTCGTCGATGATGATCTGTCGCACCTTGCGGTAGTCCAGCACATGGCTGATGTCGTCGCGCTTCAAGAGGACACCCCACTGGGTATTCAGATCAAAGCCTCAGATGCAGGCTGACCGATCAGCCTCGCGACAAAGCTCAGCAGGATGGTGGTCGTCAGCGGAATGAACCACCTCGCCGCGTCAAAGGCCCGGAACCGGAATCGCCCGGCAGGCTTGCCGAAGCCCAGCTTTGGCAGCAGCGGCGTGAACCACTGATCAGCAGCAGCGCCAGGAAGATGACGATCATCCAGCGGATCATGTCGTTTACTACAGGCGATGGGTGCGGTCGCCTGCTGGCAAAAACCGATCGGGTCCCCAGCCGGTCGCCGCTGCCCTCGGGCGCGAGGCCGATCACCTTGAACAATGCTCACCCTCTCGTGTCATTGACCAAGCGTGCCCAGCATCGCGTCTCTGCGCGCGCCCTGCGTCTTTCGCCACGTCCATGCAGGCCGGCGTTGATCAGGAACCGGACCCTGCGAGGTGTAGCCCAGCACCGCCAGCCCGCGTCCTGCGCGGCCAGCGCGATGCCGGTGCAGGACGTGTGCCGGTGATGTCCTGAAGGCCGATTTCTGGCCAGCGGATCGTCGTCGCTGCGGTGGGCGCAGGTGGCAGATCAAGCGTGCCCATGTGGCGCTGCGGGTGGGTAGTACTCGGCCATCGGGAAAACCGTAGTCGATGAAGAAGCCGGCGCCGCGGGTCCAGCGCTCGGCCAGACGTGCGGAGGAAGGGCCGCGGCATGGGGGGTGGATCTCGGGTCAGGTAGTCCTGCGGCCCTTCGATCTCCAGCGGCGGCCGCAGCGCGGTCGGCCGGTCGTGCCCAAGCCAGCGCGCCGTCCTGCACCAGCCGCCACCACCGCGTTCGTGCAACACTCATCGGCATGGCCGCCGGCCCGAGTGAAGCAGCTGCACCGGCAATCGCGTCCAGCACTTTCGTGCCCCAGCACCACACCCTCGAAGCCGCACGGGCAGCTGGTGCGGCCACAGACCACCCGGTCCGCGTGCCGCGACAGGGTTGCTGCCGCTGGCGCTCGCGCAGGCTGCCCGAGAGGTCGGACGATGGTGTAGCGCTCGTGGCGCCTGCCCCAGCGCGGCCAGGGCGCATCCTAGCCGCTGCAGGCGCAGCGTGCGCCGGTTGCCGGCGCCGAACTCCCAGACCTCGGCGTGGCCGGTGGGCCTCCCAGCGCCTGCGCCACCGGCCGCGCCAGCGTTCGGCCGACAGCCGGCCGACAGCTCGGGGCGTACGGCTCACGAAATCGCTGCCCTGCACCGCTCCCGCCCCTGTGGCAGCTGGCCGACCTTGGGGTGTGGCGTTGGCGTAGTAGCCCAGCCCCGGTTTCGTACCATGGCCAGCGCCCATGTAAGCGGTTGAAAAGGGCAGCCAGCCACCGAGCGGCCCGGATTGGCGTCCGCCGATCACGCGCCACCAGGGGCGCGCGTTAAACTGGATGATTCACATCACTGTGTCGGTGCTCACCCCGCCGATTGTCCTTGATCGCTTGCCCCGCCATGTCCGACACCCCCACCCCTTGCGCGCCCGCGCACCCCACCGCGCTGGTCACCGGGCCGGCAAACGCCGCGCCGAGAAATCGCGCTGCAGCGCTGGCGCGGGCCGGCTGGAACGTCGCGGTGCATTTCCGCCATTTCCTGATTCGGCCGCCGAAGCACGTCCAACAGCCCGGCCTGCGGACTGCGAGGCCGCTCAGTGGCCGCCCGGCCAGCGCCCGCGGCCCTGCATGCCGATCTGGCGAACGGAGCCCGAAGTGCGCGCCCACTTGCTGCCGGTCCGTGGTGAAGCACTTCGGGACAGTCGATGCGGTGGGTCAACAGCGGCCTCTGCTGTTTGAGCACGACGACGCCGCCAAGTGCTCGGCTTTGCCGCGAGGAGCGCCATCTGCGCAGCAACACCGGCGCTCCGGATCCTGCTGGGCGCAGGCGCTGCACAGCCACCTGGTTGAGCGCGGCGCCGAGGGCGCGCGTGGTCAACCTGCTGACCAAGAAGCTCTGGAGCCTAACTCCCGATTCTGAGGCTATCACTGTCCAAGGCCGCGCCGCGCTGAGGCCGGCCCCGGCATGCTGGCGCTGGCACTGCGCCGCGCTGCGCGTGGTGGCGTGGCGCCGGGCCTGACCTGGACCAGCACCTGCTGTCCGAGGAGAAGTTCACGGCCCTGCACCGGCAGTCGCCGCTGGGTCCGCTCCCTCTGACCACTGAGGACGTCGCGGGCCAGCGTGCTGTTCGCCCCCCTGCAGAACCGCTCGCTCACAGGCACCACTGCTGCTGGTCGACGTGGCGGCCAGCACCTGATGCGCTTTGATCCGCGAACTTTGCCATGAATGTGAGGCGGCCCGCTCAGGAACACCCAAACCCCACCGGCACCCAGATCCTCACGCTCCCCGGCCTGCGCTTTGACGCCAACCTGGGCATCCTCGACCACGAAAAGGACCGCGCCGCAGCCGATCCAGGTTGATGCCGAGCTCAACCAGGGCACACAGCCGCTGCTGCCGCACGA
>WNGS01097716.1:0-16699 GCA_020271785.1 Procambarus virginalis
ATGGGGAACTCTGTCGAAAGCCTTTTTAGGTCCAGATAGATGCAGTCAACCCAACCATCTCTTTCCTGTAAAATCTCTGTTGCTCGATCATAAAAACTGAGTAAGTTCGTTACACAGGATCTTCCAGATCGAAAACCATACTGTCGGTCTGATATTATATCATTTCTCTCCAGGTGTTCTACCCATTTAGTTTTAATTATTTTTTCCAATATTTTGACTATTACACTTGTCAATGATACAGGTCTATAATTAAGGGGTCTTCCCTGCTTCCACTTTTGTAGATTGGAACTATGTTAGCCTTTTTCCACACATCAGCTACAACTCCTGTAAACAGGGATGCCTGAAAAATCAGCTGAAGTGGAATGCTGAGCTCAGGTGCACACTCTCTCAGAACCCATGGTGAAACTCCATCTGGACCAACTGCCTTGTTCTTACTTAGCTCCTTGAGCATTTTTTCCACTTCGTCTCTAGTCACCTCTATGTGCTCTATGTTGTTCTCTGGAATTCTTATTGTGTCTGGTTCCCTAAAGATTTCATTTTGTACAAACACACTTTGGAACTTTTCGTTTAGTGTTTCACACATTTCCTTTTCATTTTCCGTGAATCTATTTCCCATTATCAACCTCTGAATATTATCCTTTACCTGCAATTTGTTGTTTATGAATTTGTAGAATAGACCTGGTTCTGTTTTACATTTGTCTGCAATCCCTTTTTCAAAATTTCTTTCTGCCTCTCTCCTCACTGCTGTGTAGTTGTTTCTTGCATCTTTGTATCGTTTGTATGTTTGGGGTTTGGCCTCTTCCTGTATTGATTCCATTTTTGTGTCTTTTGGTCTCTGGCCCTCTCGCAATTCCTATTGAACCAATCCTGTTTCCTAGTTCTGCATCTCTGTTTTGGTATAAATTTGTTTGTGCCTTTATCATATATTTCACAAAACTTGACATACATCTCATTCACTTCCTTGCCTAGCAACAAGTCTGTCCAATTATACTCACTAAAAAATTTCTAAGGTTGCCATAATGTCCTCTCTTGAAGTCAGGTTTTTCAACTGCCTCATCCTCCTTATTTTCTTCCAGATTATAACACATTGCATACTTTATTCCCAAAAGACATGGTCACTTTTACCCAAGGGAGGAAGGTACTGAATGTCAAATACTTCTTCCTCCTTCCTGGTAAATATCAAATCTAGCATGGAGGGAACGTCCCCTTCCCTCATCCTCGTAGCTTGTTTAACATGTTGATACAAGAATGTTTCCAGGATGAGGTCTACAAATTTACAGGTCCAAAAATCTTCTGTTTTAGCTTCATATGCTTCCCAGTCTATGGATTTCAAGTTGAAGTCACCAACTATCAACAGTCGTGACCTATGTTATCCGCTCTCGCTATAATCTCTCTCATTATTGTTATAAGACCTTCTCGTTTACTATCTAGCTCCTCCTTTGACCATGTGCTGCTTGGTGGTGGACTATATGCATTTATGACCATTAGTTTATCATCTTCATGGCAGATCTCTAGTGCTATTATGTCAACCTCTTGTGGATTGGCAGTCATTATTTCCTTCACCTTTATGTGTTCTTTCACCAGCACAGCAACGCCACCGCCTTTCCTAATTTTTCTGTCCCTTCTCCAAATTGAGTAGCCCCTTGGGAATATGACCTCATTTAAAATATCATCTTCAAGTTTTGTCTCCGTGAGTGCAACAATGTCTGGTGTCTGCATCTGTATTACATCACTTAACTCCAATATCTTCGATCTTACTCCATCTATGTTGGTGTATGCAATCTTCAGGAACTTGTTCCCCCTCTCCTTATTCTTCACTCCCCCTCTCTCTATTGATTTGTTGGTTTGCCTTTATGTACCACTTTACTGGTCTGCCTACCCCTAACACTTTGTAGAAAAAAGATTTGATTTCTTCTTCATTCCTGCTCTCATTTAAACGTTTTGCCTCAGCGAGGTTCAGTTTCAGCTTCTCTCTGTCTTCTCTTGAAAGATCTCGTCTTAATGACCACATTTTCCCATCCTCATCACTTTGTAACTTTCTAGCATTCCTTAGTACTTCTTCCATCTGCTTGGCACCGTTTAGGGTGATCCTCAAAGGTCGATCTTTCCCTTTTACATATCTGCCTATTCTCCTGTAGTCGCACACATTCTCTTTGGTTGTAAGACCTTCCACGAGGCCAACAATTTTATCTACTACTTTTGCTTCTTCTACAGCTCTTTCTGACCTAGATGTTATCTCCTTTTCTTTGCAGCCAAAATTATCAGGGACTTACTCCGATCAACTGTGTTTTGCACCAACCTCGGGTTAGATGCCAATTCCTTTCTCACTTCCAGCCTAATGTTTGTTTTATCTTGGTTGCTGCATTTTTGGGCTTCCTTTACTGCTGCTTCCATTTTTTCCTTCTCCTTGGCCACTTGTGCATAAGTGAGTTGCATATCTTTCTTGCACTGTTCTATTCCCTGTGTAACTTCCTCCATCTGTGCTGACAAAAGCTGTTTCTCCTCTTGAATTTCCTTGCCTAGCCTATTGTAATCATTTATGTTTAAATTTGCTCTAACTTCTTCCAAAGCTATTTTAAGAGTATATTTTCTTCTTCCATGGCTTTGCAATTTGTTTCCAATTGACTCTTTTCCTTGCGCAAGTCTTTCACTAAACCCTCAAGACCTAAAACTTTGCTATTCAAATGATCATTACTTTCTTTCAATTTACTAATTATTTCTACATGAGAGTTCACTATAGTATCTAATTTTACCAACTTGTTGTGTAGACTGCTAATATCAATGCTTTCTTCATTGAATCCCTCAAAATCAAGCTCTGTTTTGTATTTCCTCTTGTCAGTGGCCATCTTGAATGTTCTTCTCTGCACTGTAAACACTATAGGGCAACTTTTTCTCACCCAATTTTTCACTTCCCTTGGCACATTCCTGTTATCTCATCTATTTTTCAAAAGCACTATACCTTTATGATCTCTGGGACACCACTCACTATCCTCAACCTGTACTACAATACTTAGGATTGTTGAAATATGCTGGAGCTCCTCTGCTGCAAGTGTTGACCCTAGGGTGTCACCTTTTTTCAGTATTGGCCCGATGTCTGTCTGCAGTATCAGGCAAATAACTGGCTACATCTGAATTACTATTTTCGGATAAGGCAAAGCTTTGCCAGGAAAATATCGGGCTGCAATTTTCGCTGGATAACCCAATATTTGGATCAGTGGGCTTCGGATACACGAGTTCATACAGTATACAGTACAATATTGTATATTTTATATAGCTATTAATTATACATGCTAGTTATAGCACACTTTTTGCACCAGGGACACATCACACATCAACTGTCAGTCGTAATGTTGTATTGCCTGGATAATCATTAGCTTGTAAGAATGCGCCATATAGCTCAAAACATTTTTATGTTTTGGAATAGTATGACTATTAGATTATGTAGCTCAAATTCATAGTGCTCGAGTATATTGATATTTATTTCAGATAGAATAAAGATGGCCAAACTTGAGAGACTTGGAAATCATGATACGTCACAAGGACAGGATAAGTGGGGCTAGTGTTCTGAACTAGAGAGATCTTAACATAACATCCCACTCTTTTATCTAATATGTTAACTTGTCATAAACTATTTGTTTTGGAATCATGGCTATGATTAAGATGGGGGACACTGCAAACATAAGTTCTAAAATAAAGAACAAATGCAATACAAGATTAGCTAAAACATTATTATATATGATACAGTAGTTCAAATTTATACATTTCATTAAATGAATTAAAATGGTTAAAATTTACATCTAAAATATACTACAGTACCAGTATATGCAAATTAAAGGATAAAGAAGATACACAAGAAAGAAGATATACAAAAATTAACAACATACAGTGCTTCAAAGAGGATGACAATTACAGTACTGTATTGCATAAATAAGTGAGTCAAGGATTCGGCCATTCAACTCGGGGTCTCATTCTAGCAATGAGATACTTTCCCAATGTTAAGTTCCAGACACGACACATTTGAAAACAGACGGCAAAATCGCTGTGAGTGAAAAGGTGGCCCATTTCCTTGCAGTGATCTCAAATAGCAGAGGATGCATACTGTATTGTCTAAAAAGCATACCAGTGTGGTGAGAGATTCCTATGTGCTCACAATTGCAGTGTTTAACCCTTAGACAGCAGTTATCATCATACATTTATGCACAGGGTAATGCAGTTAACATCATGTATTGATTTAAACTATTATTGTCTGGGTTTTACATGTGTTATAAGTCTATAATAGCTCTATATGGATGTAATGGAGTTCACCTTGACCCATGGAAAAAATCCTGCTATCATTTCATGGTTACATCACTAGATAACTGCAAATGCAGTTATCATTAATGTTACTAGGTGAATGCGGTCATTGTATAAAATTCTGTGTCATAATTACATGGTATGCATGCCAGTGTTGTTCATATGATTTGTTTCGTGAAGTATTTACCACGTATAGGATACTGTATTCAAAGTTTGAACATTTAACACTTTCGCGCACCCGTCGCGCCACCCCTCAACTATGCGATGTGGATCCCAGCGTTTCACAGGAGCGCGTGGTAATTCTGAAAAGTGTATACTCTCTTCAACTTTGTCACTTCAAGTCTCGTTCTACGAGATTAAATTTGGCATTATTGTGTTCGTAATAGAATTCTCTACAGCACTAAATGCATATAAACTCCAAAAGCCCGGCTAATTACCCGCAGCAAACAAAAAGAGAAACGAGTTACTCAGGAGCGCGCAAAAGCGATAAAATGTGTTCACTCTTTTCACTCTGGTCACCTCAATTTTCGTCCTAGGTCTTTCATTTTGGTATCAATGGGTTCGCAATAGAATTCTCTAGAGGAATATTTGCATATAAAATAAAAAACCTGGTCATGCTCCAACCACTGAGTTGAAGACGGGCCACGCGTTAGCCACGAGTGAGCGCCCAGACGCCTTCCAGCTACACTCCCAATTCCTGCCCACAAATGTTTAGTATTATTACTTGTTGCTAATCTCAATTTTCGTGTTACAGCGCTCATTTAGGTATGAAATTGTTCCTAATAGAATGCTTTAGATGGATATGTGCATATAAGGGCCAATTGAAGAACAATATTGCCAGTACAATATGCGAAAGTATGAAAAAAAAATATACAAAATAATACAATTTTTTGTACTTGCCACCTCAGTGTTGTGTGTTGAGCATGACATAGGCGTGTAGGGAAGACATAGGCGCGCATTTTAAAACCAGTCCCCCAAAAATCGGATAAAAACCTGATTTTTGGCGATTATTTTAGTGGACGACGCAGCATTGCGTCATCCCCGAGACTACCGACAGTAAACTGACAACGCAGCATTGCGTCATGCCCGGACGAAAGTGTTAAGGTGACAACACCAGATCTGAGGTCAAATGGTAAAGGATCTCTTATAATTTAAATAGTTTCCATTGGTGTAGTTGTTAGTAAACACAAATTGAAACTAATTTGTGATAAGTATTTCTTAGAATTTTATGACTTGATATTGGTCCAGAACAGATCAAAGCATCTTCATTTTTAAATTTGCTGATTTGTGGTTGGACATCAATATTACAAATTTTCAAAGTTATAGATCAGAAGAAAGGCACAAACGTTTCGAAGAATCTTGTCTCTCCTTCGATCTGAACATTAAAAGCTTTTATCATCCTCCCTGTGCATGGTAAAAAAATCCTCCTAAAATTTTTTTTTTGTTATGTTGTAGGTAAGAATGCAAGAATTATGAATATACAATTTAACACTTTCGCATGCCAAGGACTCTCCCGCGAGTCCTGTTTCGTCTACCCGCTCATGCACACAGGACTCAAATTTATGTCTTCGTAAAAATATTTGTATAAAATTCAATTTTTATCCGATTTACTTCTGGTTTGTTTCAAACTGAGCGCCATGAAGTTCTCTTTCTCACTGCTAGGGCGCATGGCGCGTCGGCCTACCCGGTCACGTGACAGGCCCAATGTTTTCTCGTCACGTTTCGTGAGTCGATCACGTTTCCCTCGCGCGCCAAACTCGAACGGTTTTCTGCATTTATACCCGTTTCCGTGTGTTTTATACCCAATACATTCATCAACAATGGATCCAGGTCAAGGCCCAAGCCGTTCTACGCCCAAGGAAGTGTCCAAGTCCTCGAAAGAGGACAGAATAACTATGATTTATCAAAAGTTCAAGGGAATGAAACTCACACCCACGAAAATTCCTGAAGTTGTGGCAGCTTTATCAGAAGCTGAGTATGATGCAGGTGATGTTGAAGGACTTGAAGATGATTTGGATGACTACAACGATTATAGTGGCGTCCAAAGAGCGAATGATACAGCAACGAGTGATGAGAAGACCGAGCACCTCACAGAGGAGGATGAGGCACCGCTACTCCCTCCTCCTCCTCCATCTAGGCGCACACGTGGTGTATGTAAACCACCTAGAAAACTAACTACCAGAAATGTTTCTCGACGTAGGATTACACGACCAACTGTGCCAAGTGATTCTAGCAGTGAAACTGCACTACAACTCGGTAAACCTAACAGAAAAATTGAGAGAACTTGGGGTGTACACATGTGGCACAATTAGACTGCTACGCGGCGCCCCAAAGGAATTGCAAACTATAGCCAAGGCTAAATTTCCACTGGATACCACCATATACCGCCGCAAAGATAACACCTTCATTCTACTGTGGAAAGACAAGCGAGTGGTCTCAATCATTACAAACATCCACAATGCAGACACTCAGCAATGTCAGCGAAGGAAACGATTGCGCAATCGCGACGGAACAACTCGACTACAACAGGTACCAGTGAACAAGCCTACTGCAATTTGTGAATACAATAAGTTCATGAAAGGTGTGGACCACTTCGATCAAATGGTGAAGTATTACCATTTTACCAGGAAAACTCACAAGTGGACCAAAAAGATCACGTTTTATTTTCTGCAAATGGCATTGCATAATGCCTTTGTTTTGTACAAATACTATACAACTGATCGAAAAAAGCTAACATTGCTATAATTCCACGAGGTGGCAATTTGGGCCCTATTGCACTGGGACACGGAAGATTGGCCTGAAATAGCAACAGTATCTCATCACTTGCAGCACGCTCCAGACATAAATGATGACACAGGTCCTGCCTATGCTGACGCCGTGCAAACTCCTGGACCATCTGGTGTGAGGCAGCCTTTATTTACTTCAACACCTCAAGCTGACGCAGGAACGGACTCAGAACCCGAGATGTCTGGCACACTGCCATTTGACGAGCCGGTTTTGTCAGATGACTCTGACTCAAATGCTCAACCAACACCGAGAAGACGTGGCCCTATTGTTGATTCTGAACATCGCCTGAACTACAAACTGAAACATGAACTTTACAAACTGCCAAAACGTCTCAAGTGTCATGTCTGTGCACGGTCCGGTAAAAGGAAGGACACCAACATAGGATGCAAGACCTGTAACGTTGCACTCTGTGTTATTCCCTGCTACACCAGTTACCACCGGAAAAGAGTGTATTGGGTGGTGAAGAAGTAACCACCCGCAACAGCTTCACTCCACCTACAAAACATCTGTTGAGCAACTTCAGGAATGTTGACCTGAAGAAGGTGGAGTGAAGAAAAGATGCTCAACTTACTCTTCCACAACCAGTTTTTTCTTGGTAAGTACACCTATTTTGTCCAATTTCTTGTAGTATAACTTATTGGGAGTATTTTGATACCAGAATGAACACTGTATCCCATAAACTGCCGTAAGTAGACTCGAAACTTCATAGATTTTTTTCGGGGTGTTGCGTGTCTGCAAGAGTGTCCCAAACGGGTTGCAGGTGGGTGACTTTAGCCGTTTATACTGGGCATGTTTACACCTTATCATTTATTATATGCATATGTCTGTTTAGGGAATTTTATTCTGATCCATGTACAACCAAAAATAACTGTGTGCAACAAGTATAAACTTGAAAAACATAACAATAGTATAAACATTTCGTGTGTATTTGACGCTCACTGATATGTTCCAGCGTTGTTTTATATTTGGCGCTATTCTAACTTACGCTTTGTTGATCTTTTTTACCTACGTGCTTATAGAACATTCTATTGCGAACACATTGACACAAAAATGAATGACGTACATACAAAAATAATGTCAGGACAGTCAAATAAGTATAAACTTTCGAAGCACCGTATCGCGCTTGTCGTTGCGTCACCGATACCGGGTAACAGTTCCACCACTTCCCACACTCTTGCGGGTGGGCCGCGACTATGATTCTACGTTTATATTCATATCACTGTGTTGGGAATTTCATTGCGAATCCATTGATACCAAATTTAACGCTGTAGGACAAGTGTGGAGTTGACAACAATCCCAAGAGTAGAAACATTTTGTTGCCGTTTTGCGCTCACGGCGAGTCATCTACGTAGTTCTTTATTTGGTGCTGGTCTCCCTATACTTTTAGTGACCGTTTTTACTGATGTTCTTCTAGAGAATTTTATTGCGAACACATTGGTACCAAAATGAAATACGTAGCTCGAGAACTAACGTCAGAAGAGTAAAAAGAGTATACACATTTTTGTTTGGCCGCTTAAGCGACAAAAATGCCGCGCGCACATACGGTTTTCTGTCCCTCGTTCGCCGGGCCGCTGAAAGTGTTAAGATGCCGTAGTGAAGTCATGAAATTGACAGATTTTGTTGGTTGGCAGATTGGCTGGCTGCTTGTGTATACGTAATGACATATAATGGGGTGAGGTGCTGCTCTGCAATACCGTATCATTATTTATTTGTGTGTTAATTTACAGTACTTTAAAGAGATACCTTTATGCACTGCATAAAGACAGGACACTGCAGTATGGGGTACTGCAGTGTCCAGTACCAAATGACACTACAAACTAAACTTGGTGTTAAAGTTTCTTGGAACTGTTATGATGATAGATTGATAAACTGTGAATAGAATGTTGATGTACTGTATACTTTAACAGACTTTGTTTCTCAGCTCATCAATGTTGTAATCTGCCTGGCTAAATGAATTTTTGAGTTAAATTCCTGATACTATAATTTGCCTCGTAACTTTTTCCACTACCATTCACAGGATGGGTGTGGGGGTCCACTATCACTCACAGGATGGGTATGGGGTTTCACTACCACTCATGGGATGGGTATGGGGTTTCACTACCACTCATGGGATGGGTATGGAGTTTCACTACCACTCATGGGATGGGTATGGAGTTTCACTACCACTCATGGGATGGGTATGGAGTTTCACTACCACTCATGGGGTGGGTATGGAGTTTCACTACCACTCATGGGATGGGCATAGGGTTTCACTACCACTCACAGGATGGGTATGGGGTTTCACTACCACTCATGGGATGGGTATGGGGTTTCACCACCACTCACAGGATGGGTATGGGGTTCACTAAAACTCACAGGATGGGTATGGGGGTTCACTACCACTCACAGAATGGGTATGGGGTTCACTACCACTCACAGGATGGGTATGGGGTCCACTACCACTTACAGGATGGGTATGGGGTCTACTACCACTCAAAGGATGGGTATGGGATCCACTACCACTTACAGGATGGGTATGGCGTCCACTACCACTCACAGAATGGGTATGGGGGTCCACTATCACTCACAGGATGGGTATGGGGTCCACTACCACTCACAGGATGGGTATAGGGTCCCCTACCACTCACAGGATGAGTATGGGGTCCACTACCACACACAGAATGGGTATGGGGTCCATTACCACTAGCGGGAAAGGTTTGAAAGTTAGTGTTTTTGAAAGCCTCATTAAACTTTTCCTCATAATTTTGTTATCATAAAATATTAAATGTTAAATTGATGATAATTACATGGGGATAAGTTTCTTAAATGTTTGAGATATGTATATGATAAAGATTTAAACCACTTCATTTTTTTTTAGATTAATATGGTTTTGAAAATTTGGTAAAGATAAATCTGCTAATGCCTTTAATTTGTAATTTCAGAAGGAGGAGAAACCATCAGAACACATCAATCTTAAAGTAGTTGGTCAAGATGGCCAGGTTGTTCACTTTAAGATCAAGAAGCATACATCCCTTAAGAAACTCATCAATGCCTACTGTGAAAGATCAGTAAGTTGCTGACTATTACAGAATTAATTTTTAAGTGTTATTTTGAGGCATTCTATCTATATTGGCTATCAGCCGAAGCAGTAAATTCTAAGACATTATTTCAGTTTTAAATTCAGCTGGAATGCATCCTCACGAATAATGGGGAAGGGGGACCCTTTGACAAGTCACTGTCTTTGTCCCTGTTGAGACCACTAGAGGTGATGGCCCTGTAAATTCTGGTAAACATTAAGAATTTAAAGACAGTGGGAAAATCTATGTATGGAAAACTTTAAACAAGAGAGCCTGGGAGCAATAACACAAGAAACTGCTTGAAGATAATAGTAACCCTAAGGTAAGCAAGGCAACCGATCATTACCATGGGAAAACTAACCGACTGTGATGCACTCGACTATGATCAGATGGTGGCCCAAGTCACCTGGAGTCCTAGCCAGCCATACATAGCACTCACAAGCTTCCAGAAAATAATCCTGAAAGTCCCCATAGGAATGGAAATGGATGAGCTACTGCTAGACCCACAAGAAAAAAGTTTCCAAAGCATATTCCCATTGGTGTCTCAGCAGAGGAAGATGGATTTTCACAAAGGAAAGCAAAAGAACCTAAGGAAAAGGAAAACTAGAATGGACTGAACTTTGAGAAACGACAACAGAAAAGCAAGGCTTTGGGTAAACAAGCACTTACAGAGCGTCAAATACCCAAAGGTTCCACAGGCATGGTGCAGTCTAGGAAAACCAAGGCACAAAAACACAACTCCTAGACAGAACGCTAAAGCACCCAAACAGCAACCGTGGACCCAGAAGTGAAGAACACAGCCAAAACAGGAGAAGGCCTCCACCATGGAAGGGACAAGTGAATTCCAGATGGTGAGCAAGGGGCAAGAGATAGCTAACAGAAGCAAGCCAGCATCTGGACAACAAACCAGACCAGACACTGGTTGAATATAGTATAATACCAAAAGGCACCTGGGTGTGAGTAAACAGGGAAAGAACTAGCCCCAGGTCGGCTTCGGGGAATAGAAGAGCCCCCAGAACGCTCTCCAGGTAAACCCAGTAAATAACTAATGTAACACCACTATAAATATAAACTAATAATGTAACACTCCTACTCATTTGTAACACCATCATACAGTACCACTAATGGTTACACTGGAACCAAAGATACCCTTCCAAGGTAATGCTACACAGGATTAACTACACTGCCACCATCTGCCTTGTCCATTAACTATATCAAGCAATGAGGCAAGAAACATTGCTTGACTTGGAGAGTCCTTTTTCTTTAACTGACATTTATTATGGGACGGTTGTTAGCAAACTATATCCAGAGGCTAAGAGGATCCAACAATTGACACAGACAGAAAGTTTAATATGAACTTATTGAGAACAAATTATGAAATTCACCAACTATAAATCCCTACTTTAACACTGGCAATTGTTACGGGATCCAGACATGGAAACGTATCAAAGATCACACACATTACCTTAAGACCACTCTCTGCCTCTCAGTCTGGTGGATTCACTGTCTCCTGCGGCTCGCCTGATGACCTGCAGCCTCACACTGCCTCCGACACTCTAGCACTCTACCTCCTAACTATCATACAGGGGTATATATACAACTGAATCAGGAGGAGAGGCATTTTACACTGTTGTGGGAAAGTCTGGTGTGATCTTGTTCCCAGCTGATTCAGCCTACACGGGAAAAAGTGTTTTGCACACCTAAATAGTTCATCAGCACATCAGGGCATCAGCTTCCCCTGATGTGCAAAAAAGCACTCAAGATGTACCATTAAGTTGTTTGCCAAGACTATCAGGATTATTCATAAACAGGAACAAGCTGACTAGGGTGAAGCCAGAAAATATTTCAATTAACTCTAGCTGACTGAATCTGAGGTCATAGGCTGACCTTACCAGGATGTTCCCATGTTGAGTCATAGGTGTACTCTCTGGGCATTACACTAAAACCCGAAAGGTAGATCAGAGAGGATCGCCGTAAGTATCCCCATAAGTACTTGGGGGGGGGGATTGTGGAGAGAAATACTAATAAATACACTGACAGAGAGCCAACCACTGTAAGGAAACAAACCATGTGAAGGGATTAGGCCTGCTGCCAACCTTGGCATCCGAAAAAGAGGAGGCCAGAAGGGAATACACCTGTTTTATAAAAGTGGAATTCTGGCCAAGACAGAAGAAATGTCACCCAGATGATGAAGGTCGGGAAAATAAGTGGGCCAAATTCCTGGGGAATCCAGAACTCGTGTCCCTAAAGAAACTGGCTTGTAGATCAAAAACACAAGACCCACGGTACCAGAAACTAGACTAAACGGCTGAAAATCACATTCTGCGATGAGCAGCATGGGAATGAGACCCAGGACCAGAGACCAGGAACCCACCAAAAGGAATGGGACAACTGCCCAAAAACTCGAGGCACCCCGATTGGAAGATAAAGATTGCAGTTCGTATAGCAATGGTTGATGGCAAGCAGCCCTAATGGGCTGGATCCAGAAAGGCTGAGGATAAAATCCTTAAAGACAAGAGCGAGGAGCATGGAGAAGTAGGGGGGAAAATCATCTAAAAGCCCACAGCACATATAAAATGCAATTGCATCGAGGAAAATCCCATGACTGGGCACAGAAATCGGGCAGGAGGGCAATAACCCTGTGCCTAGAGAGAGAACCCACCAACCAACCCTTGGAAAATGAAGCCTGGGAACTTTGGCAGACAGGCAGGGGATTGCTGGGCATTCAAGTGTGAAGACCTCTCTTGCACCTAGCCTGGGCGCACAGGTCCAAGCACCTCCAAGTAAACAACACGGCAAACAGTGGGAATGCCTTACAGATAGCCTTACACCTGGAGTGGAGGTGGAGGAGAAAGAAAAACTGAACAACCAAAGAAGAGTCCAGAAAAGATATTGGGATGTCATATCAAATTGGTTCCCAAGAGAATTGATCATGAATTTGCCAACCTATCATGGGGTTATTTTTCATTTATCTTTGCAAACAGGAAGCCATGTAGACATTTAAAAAAAGGTAAGCTTAGTTCTACTTTATAAAAATGGTGACAAAGCCTATAAACCAGTGGCCAGGTGGGTCTTTTTGTAGCTAGAAAGAGCACTCCTTTGCTTGTCACATGCGATATCAATTACTGTAGGTGCTTGGAAGGGTTTGTGAGTTTATATGACTTGACCTTCATTAGGCAATTCTAAACTGAATTGATGATTCTCCAGTGTTCCTTAGCATTAATATGACTTGGAAGAAACTAAAAGAAATGCAAAGCATTGTCTCCCACCACCCGTGCCAGACAAAGTCCAATCGAATGCTAACCTCACTTCTCATCTTCTCAATCTCAAAATCAACGTTAGTCTTTATAGAGAAGTTCAGTAGTGATGCGTTTGGTACAAGGCACATGAGTGAGAAGGCAGCAGGCTGGATTCCTGGGTGACCCGAACTGCAAGTTAACACTTTCGCGCATTTGTGACGCGCCGGCTCGTTATGAGCTGTTCTGACGGTTACGCACTTTTAACGAGTATCCCAGTTAAAATAAAAAATATTTGTATAAAATCCATTTTTGCTTCGATTTTCTTGGGGATAGTTTAGAAATGTTCGCCATAAAATTTACGTTTTTCTCTAATAACAGAAGAGCTTATTAAAGAAAATGTCATGGCAGTGAATCTTCGTGGTAAAACTATTGCATTATTGACCCGACGCATATAATCGACGTACTTTTTATATTTGTTGCCGGTCGAACGCATTCTTATTTGACGGTTTATACTTATATTCTTATAGAACATTCTATTGCGAACACATTGGTACAAAAATTAAATGCGTACATCCAAAAATAATGTCAGGACAGTGAATTGAAAATACACTTTTCGATGTCATTTTCGGCGATATGCCGCCGCGGGTAACACTTCAGCCACTTCCCACACTCTTGTGGGTCAGTTGCGACATTGATTCTATATTTATATGCATATGTCCGTATAGAGAATTTAATTGCGATTCCAATCATACCAAAATTAACGATGTAGGACAACTGTGGGCTTCACAACCATTACGAGAATGGAAACATTTTGTTGCTGTTTGGCGCTCTCGGCAAGTGATGTCAATAGTTTTTTATTGGTTGTTGATAGGCCTTATGCTTTGACGGCATTTTATACATATGTTCTTATAGACAATTCTATTGCGAACACAGTGATACCAAATTTAAATACGTACGCCTACAATTAGTGTGAGGAGAGTAAAAAGAGTATACACTTTTCGGTCTCACCGCTCGGCTGCGCGAAGCGCCAGGGGCATAAGGCCCAAGTTTTTTTCCTTAACCTCGGTGCGTTAAAGTGTTAATTGTGTACTTGGACACTAGTGCATGGTTTTCTTGACATTGGGCAAACTGCTGCTTCTGTTGTTTCTATATTTTTCTCTCTAATCAAGATACATAGTTTCTTTTGCTTTGCCTGTACTTTCTGGGCAGTTTTTGTTGGTTTTGGTTGATTGCTGATCCTTGCCTCATTGAGCACATCCAATTCTAGTTTTGATGTTCAGTAGGCCTGCATAAGCCCAGAGCCCTGGTGGTTTTGTGGATGTCTTTATGGTGCCAGTGCCAATGCAAATGGGGGTTACAGAGCTAGGCCATTAAATAATGTTTTTGAGATATGAAATTTAATATGTGAAATTTATGAAAAAATTACTAATCAAATCTGTAGGGCAATATCTATTGAGATATTGACCAAAATGTGTTGGTGGCTAAAGTTTCAGCATTGTTCAAGAGATCAGCCACCTTAATATTGGTAGTCATCCAAGTACTGTATAATAGTTATATCTCCCCTCCTTAACCACTGTGATGTGCCGAGTTTATTGTGACATTCACCCTGTGAGCATGAAATCAAGTGTTCTCAAAAAATTATTTTTTGTTTGTAAAATGATAAATTCCCTCCCTGAACTTGTCTATGTAAAAATAAATACGAAATTCCACTTACTTTGGCTGTGGGGACGTGTACAAGGTGCGCCGTGATGTCATCATGGGCTGGTCGTCTGTGAGTGAAGCTCCCAGAGGCAGTCGCGTGGGCCATACAAGCACCGCGAGTTGCCACAAATATATTTTTAATTATTTGTTCTATGTATTTCCAATGCGGTTTTATTTGTTTTTTATCGTATATGATGCATATTTGTGTCCTTTACAATATGTATACAATAGAATGTTCATAATGTTCCATGGAAATGTGATACATGTGTCAGTAATGTATCCACAGTAAATGTTTATTGACGCAATATTACTTGTTAAAAATTCACTAAAATTACAATATGTACAGTTTCACACATTATTTACACAGTAACACACTGTATTACACACTTAGTACTTCAGAAGTGAGTAATAATCAACGATGTAGTCCATGGTGTACACAGCATGAATTCACTCTCGTTGCACCAGGTACAGATAGATTTTTGCTTCCTGTTTCTTCGTTCTGTGTGTTTGCAAATGACGCACTCACGTACACCCTTGGTTTTAGTACTTGTAGGTGGTATGTAGCCAAGCTTGCAAAGCGTAAGGTAGTCATGAAAAGATTATAGGAAAAGATCAATTTGTAAGGTAGTCTTGAAAAGATTGCTTTGTAAGGTCTCTGATTGGAAGAGATTGTCATTTTTGGAGTGTGTCAGTCAATCTGCTAGAGATTCAGCCTTTCTGGAAGAGATTCAGTTATTCTCGTAGAGTGTCGGTCAATCTGGAAGAGATTCAGCCATTCTGGAAGAGATTCAGATATTCTTGAAAATATTTATGGAAAACACCACTATGGAAGCCGCTAACATTGTTCGTCTGTGCTACTTGTATCAGATGCATCATCACTGAACCCAGAAAACGATTCATCTATGTATCATCTATATAAATTGGAGATGGCAAGGGTGGTGCTCAGAGCTGCAACTGGATACGCTCACTGTATCGTCCTAATAGGTGCTGTATCAGTTGCATCCAACCTTTGTGCTAGGTCCTTATTGTGCCTAGCTTCATCAATATCATGACCCTTATGTTTTTCAAGCAATAAGATCTGAATTTCACCGACAGTGTGATCTTTCAACACCACTTGGACAGGTGTTTGGGAGCCAGAGGCGCGTGCGACACCCATGGTTGCTCACTCAGTACTAACCCAACCAGCAGCCCTAGGATATTCTGGGAATCTTTTTCCAAGATGGCTGCCTTTCGCTGGAAGTCCCAAGAGTCCGTTTTCTACCCAACCTACCGCAAGCGCATTTCGACCGTATACGAAAAAGAAAAAAAATATTTTTGTCGGTTGACGCAGTAATGAGCGAACTGCATTTGTCATTTGGCGCAGTACTGTGGTTAAAGGAGGTTTCATTTGTACAAAATGTACAAATGAAACATTATATATTTTAAAAGACGGGGTAAACCCGCTATCTCTCTCTCTTACTCTATCCCCCTTCTCTCACTCTTGAGAGATGAGATGTAGAGAGAGAGATAGATGTAGAGATTGAGAGAGATGGATGTAGAGTGAGAGAGATATGATAGATAGATATTCCATCTTTCAACCGACTTTCTTCCCTCTCCCCTACATTCACCCCTGCCCTTCCAGCT
>WNGS01097722.1:0-12500 GCA_020271785.1 Procambarus virginalis
CCTCAAGGTAACCTCAAGGTATCCATACCTCCACCAACCGAGCTATTTTATAACATCAAAACATTATAATCTTCCCATACCAAATACATAATTTTTATAATAACAATAAAACTCAAAAATCACTTATGATTTTTGCATCACTCAGAGACCGGCTGGTGAAACTTTCCTCAGATGAAATCTTTACACAGATCAAATATATTTTGAAATTTATAAATCGTGAGTAAATTTCGTTATTGGCAACACCGGGGAGAGGAGGACTGTAGGTAAACATTTCTGGTTGGGCATTAAGGCGACCTGTGTCAGGTCTCTTGTCATGATATTATTGGATCTTTTGGCGAGTTTTGGGCTCTTGTTTCATCCTTGTTTTCATCCAGGAGTCACGCCTGGGTGTGTGTGTCTCAGGTGGTACACGGTGGGGGTGTGTGTGTCTCAGGTGGTACACGGTGGGGTGTGTGTGTGTGTGTCTCAGGTGGTACACGGTGGGGTGTGCGTGTCTCAGGTGGTACACGGTGGGGTGTGTGTGTCTCAGGTGGTACACGGTGGGGTGTGTGTGTGTGTGTGTCTCAGGTGGTACACGGTGGGGTGTGCGTGTCTCAGGTGGTACACGGTGGGGTGTGTGTGTCTCAGGTGGTACACGGTGGGGTGTGTGTGTCTCAGGTGGTACACGGTGGGGTGTGTGTGTCTCAGGTGGTACACGGTGGGGTGTGTGTGTCTCAGGTGGTACACGGTGGGTGTGTGTGTGTGTCTCATGGAGGATACACAATGAATGCTCATGTTAAGGTGGTGCTCTGCAGCAATCTGTTCTTAGAGGAAATCTGCTCAAGGGAATGGATTGGGAACGACTACATAATTCGTGCTATTGGAGCGCTACTCCATAGTCTCCTGAGACTGATGGATGCCTACTACCATCTACTCCTATCCATGGTTGGAGTAGGTTAATGTTAATTTTGATTAAGATTTGGCTAGGTTTCAATACGTTTAGTTACAATAATACGGTGTATTATTGACCATAATGTGAAATATGGAATCAAAACTATTTGAGTATACCCAAGAATTCCGTTTACAGAAAACCAAATTCCTCAAAGAAAACGTTTTCAGCATAATCTCTTCATATTTTAAATCAACGATTAATATTACAATAAAGTTATAACTTGAGAATAATCTCTTCAGGACAAAGGTTCACTTGCCAGGTTACATAGACTATTACTGAATTGTAATATGCTTTCAGACCATAACAAATATCTAGAAAACTATCCAGGCGGTTTGAGGGTGGATATGGATCCTCAAGATAATGGATTTGGTCTGAGGACGGGTTTCTGGGAGTACACAGAGCCTAAGGGGGACCTGTGTACTCCCAGAAGTGACTCGAACCCATACTGCCAGGAGCAACGCAACTGGTATGTACAGGACTCCTTAAAGATTAAGCTGTCCTCAGGCTAGGCTGGTGACACGCCTCAGCTCTCACCAGCTCTTAAGAAAGAACACTTTCTGACTACACATATTCTTAGAAAATAAATCATCATCAATTTAACTCCTGTTCCAATTACGGAAGTATGTAACTAGGAATTCAGATATCTTCGTTTTTGTATATATATTTACTTAGTCCGGATGAATAAGTTCATATTGAAAACGAGCGAATTTATTCGGAGAGCTGAAGTTATGATATTAAAACTCCCAAATGGTGCTCACTTTCGTTCAATGTATTAAAGGATATGTTCCCTAATCTCACCTTCAATTTTGTTTCGTCTCACTTTTTTCACACATTTTCGTCTTCTTCCGTTCCTCTACGTTACTTTAGTCGTCTTGATCTTACTCATCGGCCGGTGAGTACAGGTTACTCATTGCTTCCTTGATGTATCCACCTTACTAGACCCTCCTACTAGCTTACTCACCTGTTACCTCAGCTCTCTCAGGTGAGGCATGTCACCTCACTCTCCAGGTGAGGCATGTCACCTCACTCTCCAGGTGAGGCATGTCACCTCACTCTCTAGGTGAGGCATGTCACCTCACTCTCCAGGTGAGGCATGTCACGTCTCTCCTCCTCCTCGACATCTCCACTACAGACAATATAACTCCCAAACTAAATTACTACAGCGCCATCTGTGAACATTTAAATAAAATTCACTCACTTTTTGTGTTATTGACTTCTTTAACTTTGTCTATTGGCCACCTAATGTGACCCTGGGAACACCTATACTGCTACTTACAACAAGTAAGTTAAACCCGCTGTTTACGAATGAAAAGCGGTTTACACACGACTCACAACTGATGACGTCTGAACATTTTTGGAGCAAGTGCTTCGCTCACGTTCGCTATTCGAACCACAATTCTATAAATACCTCCAGCCCGCCTCCAAACAAAGATCCAAAAGTGATTCCATGCACCCGCCAGACCCCCTGTTTATGAATGAAAAACGGTTTGCACACGACTCACACTGCTGACGTTCGAACACTTCCGGAACAAGTGCTTCACTGACGAATTTTGTTCGAACCACAACGCTGTAAATGCTTCACCCACGTACTACAAATACAAATAATCGCCAACAGAACCTAAACACGTAACCTAACCTATGCCTATATATGCACAATATGCTAATATATTATAATAATTAATTTGTATTTGAGAAAAGTTCCTGTTTTGAATGAACAGCATGTTAAAATTTATGAAAGAGTCTGTGGGGTCGACCGCTGAATGCAATGGACTTGAGCCGAGGACGGGTTGAAATGCTTCACCCACGAACTTCAAATACAAATAATCGCCAACAGAACCTAAACACCAAACCTAACCTAACCTTCGCCTAACTATACATATAATTGTTATGTATAATAATATTAATAGTTTATATATGAGAAAAAACTATTTTTAATACACATGTTAAAATTAATGAATGCGTCTGGGGAGAACGGCCGCTGCTTTAACCACCTAGTGTGAGGACGGGATTCACAGAGCCCACTGTTTATAACAAACTACCTGTCCTCAGAGCTAGGCTCGTCCAGACGGCGACCTACCCCTGAGACGCATTTAAAAATATTAACGCACTTTTCATCCCAATTTGTTTTCCAAATATAAATATTTATTACAATGATGACAAACTTGCATAAACCACAAGCCAAAAAGTACCAGAAAGACTCTTCCCCGTGTAAGGTTCGAAGTGTTACTATATATTTTGGTGTAATTGGGCATAGGCTCGGTTAGGTGTTGTGTGGTTCTGTTGGCATTATTCAGTTCTTGACTCAAGAGACGTGTTCGAACACGGGAAGAGAGGGAGGGAATTATCAGGGGGAAAGCGTCAAGCCATTACGACTAAATAGCACTTAGAAGGGATGAGGCTAGAGATTTGGGATGGGAATGAGGGAGGGGAGGAATGGTGCCCAACCACTTGTGGACGGTCGGGGATTGAACGTCGACATGCATGAAGTGAGACCGTCGCTCTACCGTCCAGTCCAAGTGGTTCCAAAATATTGTTTGAGAAATTGGTCGAAGGTTATTAATTGTGAGTAAAGTGCTTTTTATTCATAAACAGGGTGATTGGCGCCTTAATTAACGAGCATTTAGCCCTTGTTTATGGGGACGGGCTGGAACGTAAACACAATAGATACGAATCACAGCTAATCACCTAACATATCCTAAACCTATCTATACACAAGATTATTTTTTATACATTTTAATTGACATTAGAGCAAATACGGTTTTTAGTACACTGTTAAACTTTATGAATGTTGCTTAAGCGATCGTCTGGAGCTTGGACAAGCACCAGAGGCTGGACATCTTTGTTCAATCCCCGACTGTCCAAGTGGTTGGGCACCATTCCCATCCCCCGACCCATCCCAAATCCTTATCCTGACCCCTTCCAAGTGCTATATAGTCGTAATGGCCTGGCGCTTTCTCCTGATAGTTTCCCTCCCTTCCCTCCGCCCAACCACTTAGGGTGAACGGCAGAACGACGGTCTCGCTTCATGCAGGTCGGCGATCAATCCCCGACCGTCCACCAAGTGATGCTTCCGGGGCTTAGTGTCCCCGCGGCCCGGTCGTCCGACCAGGCCTCCTGGTTGCTGGACTGATCAACCAGGCTGTAGACGCGGCTGCTCGCAGCCTGACGTATGAGTCACAGCCTGGTTGATCAGGTATCCTTTGGAGGTGCTTATCCAGTTCTCTCTTGAACACTGTGAGGGTCGGCCAGTTATGCCCCTTATGTGTAGTGGAAGCGTGTTGAACAGTCTCGGGCCTCTGATGTTGATAGAGTTCTCTCTCAAGTACCTGTTGCACCTCTGCTTTTCAACGGAGTATTCTGCACATCTGCCATGTCTTCTGGTCTTATGTGATGTTATTTCTGTGTGTAGGTTTGGGACCAGCCCCTCCATTATTTTCCACGTGTAAATTATTATGTATCTCTCCCGCCTGCGCTCAAGGGAGTACAGATTTAGGCTCTTTAGCCGGTCCCAGTAATTTAGATGTTTTACTGAGTGGATTCTAGCAGTAAAGGATCTCTGCACGCTCTCCAGGTCAGCATTTCTCCAGCTTTGAAAGGGGCTGTCATTGTGCAGCAGTACTCCACT
Organism: Procambarus virginalis; assembly: GCA_020271785.1. NCBI lineage: Eukaryota > Metazoa > Arthropoda > Malacostraca > Decapoda > Cambaridae > Procambarus > Procambarus virginalis. The sequence goes on from WNGS01097722.1 coordinate 4,557, forward strand.
CTAGAGAGCACAAGCGTTTTGAAAAGTATCATCATCGGTATAGTATCTCTAGTGTGAAATTTTCTTGTTATCCAACCTGTCATTTTTCTTGCAGTTGTGACGGCTACTTTATTGTGTTCTTTAAAGGTAAGGTCTTCCGACATGAGTACACCAAGATCCTTTACATTGCCTTTTCGTTCTATGTTATGATTTGCCTGAGTTTTGTACGTGGTTTCTGTTTTTATATTTTCAATTTTTCCGTAGCGCATGAGCTGGAACTTATCCTCGTTAAACACCATATTATTTTCTGTAGCCCATAGAAAGACCTGATCTACATCTGATTGGAGGTTTGCCGTGTCCTCTATGTTGCCAACTCTCATGAAAATCCTAGTGTCATCTGCAAAGGATGATACAGTGCTATAGGTTGTATTCTTGTCTATGTCCGATATGAGGATGAGAAAAAGTACTAGAGCAAACACAGTACCCTGGGGGACTGAGCTCTTCACGGTTGATGGGCTGGATTTTATTTTGTTGACTATTACACATTGGGTTCTGTTAGTCAGGAAATTGTAGATCCATCTGCCTATTTTCCCGGTAATTCCTTTTGAACGCATTTTATGTGCAATAACACCATGGTCACATTTATCGAAAGCTTTTGCGAAATCTGTGTAATTGGATGCTGTCCAATTCTGCATAGCATCTCAGCATGACCAGTAAGGCATGACTCGTCAGAGAATTACCTCCCTTGTGTCTAGATATGTCATGTGATAACTTTGTGTAACTATATGAACTATAGAACTATAACTCTATGATCTCTCACTGTAGTATAACTCTGTGTTCTCTCACTGTACTATAAATCTGTGTTCTCTCACTGCACTATAAACCTGTGTTCTCTCACGGACCTAATCCATTAACAATGGGTTTCTTTATCTAAAGAAAATTTAACCTAAAAATTCTTATACTAAATGTAGATTTATTAGCAAAACAGTATGTAATATTTTGTGCGTAAGTAGTACATATCTGCACTTACGAAAAGGAGGCTGATAAACCCGGTTAAAACAGACGGAGTGAGAGAACTGACAGTCGAACAGACATACAGACAGGGAAGTGAGATTCATCCCCTCAGAGACAGTCAAGACAAAAGGCCGTCATTGTTGCATTAGTCATATACAGACACTGAAATTGTTGAAAGGTGTATAAGGAAATAGGAACGTATGAGGAGATAGCGGTAAGTGCCGGCATGACTATAGAGCACAAAGGAAGAGTAAGGAGGGGAGAATACGGTCTAAAATAGGGACGATGCACCATCGGGGATCGAACGCCGACTTACAAGAAGCAAATCTGTAGGTTAGTAATGAGACAGACAGACGGTTGGATAGGTCTGAGTGGACAGACTTTGGAGGGGTGACAGGGGGGGGGGTGAGGTCTGGTTGGCCGCACAAAACTTCATTAAGTCTTGAGTTCACTAATTATCACCTGGTCCCTCGTCTAATTGGATTCATCGTAGCGCTGAAGACCTTCCTTTAACGTGTGTGTATATCAAAGTCTGTGTTCTCACCTAGATGTACTCATTATGACAGGTTGTCAAGGTCGAGCTTCAGCTTCTAAGGCCCGACATCATGCAGTTGTTTAATGCTACGAATTTGTTCTCTTTTTCTTTTAAGATCATTAAAATGACAAATTGTGTAGAGTTAGTTTCAAGCGCTACTTCACTTAAGCTATTCAATTTATTTCTTTGTATTTCTGTGACTCATTTGTATTTTTTATCTGTCTACTCTCGTTCTGTTGTTTCTCTCCTTTAAACATTGCTTCTTTGTCTATGTTTTAAGTAAAGTTTGGAATCTTATACGTTGTTACTGAGTCTTTTCAGTTCAAAAACGTCTGGTTTATATCTGTGAAGCTTACGAGTTAGGGTTTGTAGACCAGACCACACACTAGAAGGTGAAGGGACGACGACGTTTCGGTCCGTCCTGGACCATTCTCACAATCGACTTGAGAATGGTCCAGGACGGACCGAAACGTCGTCGTCCCTTCACCTTCTAGTGTGTGGTCTGGTCAACATACTTTAGCCACGTTATTGTGACTCATCGCCTGCATAGGGTTTGTACTTTTCATGTAGGGTTTAGTTCCGAGGCTTCATACTCACGTGTTGGTCTTCCCTAGGTTGTATATAACTCTCGGAAGGCTCCTTTGTCCATTAAGTCTGTGAAAGCTATCCTGACGCTGGACAATTCGGACATTACATTTTGTGATGTGTCTATAGTTTCAGGTCATTCTTCTTTCATAATGCAAGAATCCATTTAAACTTAATTTGTAAATGCCGTAAAGGTCTTTCGATCCTGTTGCAATCCACATAACATGATACATTACATGGTTAATCTTGAGCACAAGTCCAATATATCATCAAGTGTAATGTGACTCATACATACTCATATAGTAATTACACAGTTCAGCATACCTCAGCCCAGGAGGGCGAAAGTCAGTCAATATGGGACATTCTACAATATAACGTTCAAGAGAGTGCATGTTTTCTCTTTGGTTTCAAATTGTATCACCATTTTCAGACCATTTCTGTAGTGTTTCTGGTACAGTCTGCGGTATATCACATTACCACTCTGCTCCAGATCTTCTCATTAGTATAACAACTTTATTAAAAAATTGGTTTGAAGCAGCCAATTTCCCCAGGCTGGTCGTTAAGTATATTAGGAACAGGATAGATCTTGGTACCGACACTTGTAATGTTAATACTCATTAAATTTCTCTACTCTGGCATATCCCCTCTGATTCTAACATTTTTGTTAAAGTCTTTCATCAATTTATCATTCTCCCAGATATATCAGGCTGTTTCATTAGCTTCAGTAGATATCTCTTGTACCGGTCAGTGTTTCGTACTTTCTGGCAGTCAAGGAATATACAGTCTGGCCAACTCTTTCGTTCTCTTGTTTGATTTTCATCTTGTTGGACTTGTCGAGCAGAACTTTCCTTCGCTGACTCTGTTGATGTGCTGGAGACGAAGTTTAACAGTTGGAGGAGCCACCACCGGGGTCATTCTCTGTTGTAACTTGCATGGGATGCCTGTTAGTGATAATAGTTTTAGTTATAGTTAATTTTAGATAATAGTTAGTTAGTTATTAGTGATAATAGTCATTAGAAAGGGGAGCCAACTCATTAGTCATTTCTTAACAGTCTGGCAATTTTCTCCAATGAGGAATTGACTCTTGTACCATAATCTTGGCCTTGAACTTGCCAAGAATTAATCCCACATAAGGGGTTAGGATCACCTATATCTCTCCCCTAACACTCCTCATTACACTGACAATGGACAAATTGCTAACATTATTTCTCTGACTCATTTGTGTGTTTATTTTCCAACTATGTGACTGGCTGTTGTAACCGGCTTTTTGTTGTTTGTTATGTGACATGGATCAGTCGAAACCAGATTTTGAAAATTAACATTATTCTCTTTACTTAACCAGTAGACTATCCATCCACTTGGGTGGACGATAGAGCGACGGTCTCGCTTTATGCAGGTCAGCGTTCAATCCCCGACTGTCCAAGTGGTTGAGCAGCATTCCTTTCTTCCCCCCATCCCATTCCAAATCCTTAACCAGTAGACTCCCAGACTCCCAATCTACACCTCTGCCTTCCACCTACACTTCCTAGCTTCCCCACCTGCATCTCCCACGTTCCCCACCTGCATCTCCCACGTTCCCCACCTGCGTCTCCCACGTTCCCCACCTGCATCTCCCACGTTCCCCACCTGCATCTCCCACGTTCCCCACCTGCGTCTCCCACGTTCCCCACCTGCATCTCCCACGTTCCCCACCTGCATCTCCCACGTTCCCCACCTGCATCTCCCACGTTCCCCACCTGCATCTCCTACGTTCCCCACCTGCATCTCCTACGTTCCCCACCTGCACCTCCCACGTTCCCCACCTGCATCTCCCACGTTCCCCACCTGCATCTCCCACGTTCCCTACCTGCGTCTCCCACGTTCCCCACCTGCACCTCCCACGTTCCCCACCTGCATCTCCCACGTTCCCCACCTGCACCTCCACGTTCCCCACCTGCATCTCCCACGTTCCCCACCTGCATCTCCCACGTTCCCCACCTGCGTCTCCCACGTTCCCCACCTGCACCTCCCACGTTCCCCACCTGCATCTCCCACGTTCCCCACCTGCATCTCCCACGTTCCCCACCTGCATCTCCCACGTTCCCCACCTGCATCACCTAGGCTCGATCCCCAACCTGTAACCCCTCACAGGAATTCTAATACTCTAATTTCCTTTCATTTTCTTGTGTAGGGTGTTTATGTAGCCATTTGGGTCGTAGCTCCAGTTATTGTTATGGTTATTGGTCAGGCCGCTGGTGGCACTGAGTGGCTGTGATGGCACTCTCGCTCCCACTCTCCCTGGCACCCGCTGTTACATCTCTTACGGCCAGCCTCTGGTCGCACCACCAACGACACAGCCAACGCAATCACCATCCTCACGTCAGCACCGTGCTGCGTTACCCGGGGGTAGTTCGCTAGTAACCCCTCCCCCCCTTCCCGTGATTCAGTCACTGGGAACAAAAAGTTCCAAGTAGCACGGGCTATGGTGAGCCCGTAGTGGACTTACCTGGCACAGGAGCGGTGCGCTGTAACTGCTTGAGGCATCCCGTACACACACGTACAACCTTACAACCCAGTAAGTATAAATTCTAGTCCTGTGTACATACACAAAGGTGCGGGTACACCTCGGTTATATATATATATATATGATAGCCATTGTTTCTAAACATCAGACGTTATAATATCTCGTATGTAATATTGGCTTGTTCTTTCCTATACGCCATGTTGTGTTTGGCTAAGCCATTAGAGGCGAAGCGTTAGCTTCGCTGTGATTGGTGAAGCCTGAAACACTACTTACCGCTCTTAACAGGCTGCTCAACTAGAACCAACCCGACCTCACACTAGGCTTGTTAAAGCAGCGGCCGTCCACCCTAGACGCAGTCATCAATTTTAACATAAGTGTGTATTCAACATTTCTTTGTTCTCATATATAAATTAATATTATTATACATACAAATTCTATGTATAGTTAAAGTGCGGGTTAGGTTAGGTGTTTAGGTTCTGTTGGCGATTATTTGTATTTGTAGTACGTGGGTGAAGCATTTACAGAATTGTCGTTCGAACAGAGGACGTAATGGTGTGGTCTGGTGATGGTGTATAGTGATGGTGTGTTCTGGTGATGGTGTATAGTGATGGTGTGGTCTGGTGATGGTGTATAGTGATGGTGTGTTCTGGTGATGGTGTATAGTGATGGTGTATAGTGATGGTGTATAGTGATGGTGTATAGTGATGGTGTGTAGAAAACTAGAAGATTATTAGTTATCTAGTGTTGATTAACTCCCGTTTTCTGTGGCTTGCCTCGTGTTGAATTACATGGATTAAACATTATAGCGTAAAAGTTATCCAAGATTTAATTATTGAATTACGCATATTTCCTCAAGATCAACATTTTAAATGACAGTTGAACATATATATGAATGAGCTGGATGGATATAAAGAGATATAAATATCTGCATTGAGTGGGTTAAGATTCCCCTGTCATTTTCTTTATAAAAAAGAAAACTATAACGTTTTATAGTTTAAAAACCCCTTTAACCACTATATATATATATATATATATATATATATATAATATATATATATATATATATATATATATATATATATATATATATATATATATATATATAGTGGTTAAGGGTGGGAATGTCAGAAGTGAGTATATCAGTGGTTAGGGGTTGATAATATGAGTGACTAGGAGTGGGTATACCAGGGGTGGGTATACTAGGGGTGGGTATACTAGGGGTGGGTATACCAGGGNGTAGTGGAGATCCTGTTGACGACATATTTGACCTCGAAGCACAAAAGAAGGTCACCACCAAGACACCGTACAAGCTGAACTATTGCAGAAGGAGGAAAGAATCGAGGCAACTACAGAAGTACCATACTGACCCCCGAGCTCAAAGCGGCAGCCAGAGCCTTCGTGAGAACAGGAGATAGTTGTCAGGAGAGGCGACAAGTCGCCAATATACGTCATCCTTAAGAAAGACGAATATCTGGCGAAACCAATACTCTCTGACCAAACTAAATTCCAAAGGGTACGAAGGACACTACAGCCGAATTGAAAACAAAGGTCAACAGTTGATTGAAACTGTGAATGCCAAGAAATCCGGACTCCACCTGCCAAGATTATTGGAGAATAAACCTGGATATGCGTATGGAAACGTCAAGACGCATAAGCCTGGAAACCCACTTCGGCCAATTATCAGCCAGATACCCACACCCACGTACAGACTGGCGAAACGACTCAACGGCTTACTGACTCCTTATGTCCCGTGCAACTTCAGCCTGAAATCCCCGAAGGAATTTGTTGACTTACTGCGGGGAACACGGGCTACAGGGATAAGAGCATCGTTGGACGTAGAATCACTGTTCACCAACGTACCTGTGGATGAAACAATCGGGATGATAATGGACCGAGTGTATCGAGACCCGGCATGTACTCCCCTTGACATGCCAGAAAATATCCTGAGGAAACTACTCCAAGCTTGTACTAAGGAGGCACCCTTCTTGAGCCCGATGGGCACATGTATAAGCAAGTAGATGGGTCGCTATGGGTTCTCCCCTAGGCGTCCTGTTTGCAAACTTCTACATGGGTACTATGAGGAAAAAGTCTTAGTCGACTTGAACTTGAAACCGGCCATATACTGCAGGTATGTTGACGACATTTTTACACAGTACCTGATGTCAGACATCTGCAGGAGCTGAAAGAAGCGTTTGAGCAGAATTCTGTGTTACGTTTCACTTACGAGATGGAGAAGGATGGGAAGCTGCCCTTTCTAGATGTAACAGTCATGGAAAGGAGCGGAGGTTTCCACACTACAGTCTACACTAAGGAAACAAACATAGGAATGTGCCTAAATGCCAACAGTGACTGCCCAGATAGGTACAAGAGGAGTGTTGTTAACGCTTATGTCGACCGTGCTCTCAGCCACAGCTCAGAATGGAAGCAAGTCGACGAAGAACTCTGTAGAGTAAGGCAGGTCCTAGTCAACAACGGCTTCTCCAATGGTTTCATTGAAGACATCATAAGAAGGAAAGTGAAACGCCATGCAACCTCTGAAGATACAACTAACACAACACCTATACCCCCTATTAGACTATTTTACAGGAACTTCTTCTCCACAGCTCATAAAACGGAGGAAAGGGTCCTGAAAGATATTGTTAATAGAAACGTTATCCCTACAGACAAAAATCAGAAGATACAATTGACGATTTACTATAAAACCAAGAAAACTGCCAACCTACTCATGAGAAACTCTCCAGACACAAAGCAGAACGCTTTGAAAGAGACCAATGTCGTCTATGCCTTCAAATGCCCACTTGGGGACTGTAAGCCCCAAAGAACTCAATATATAGGCAAGACAACAACATCTCTTTCCAGGCGATTAACGATGCATAAGCAACAGGGCTCTATCAAGGAACATATAATCTCTTCCCACAACCAAACCATCACCAGAGAAATCTTAACAAACAACACAGAAATCATTGATAGATACAGCGACAACAGGCGGCTTGACATCTGCGAGGCACTACACATCAAGAAGTCAACACCAGCAATCAACAGCCAATTAACGCACTACTATATTCTACCCACTTCAAGACTCCGCTCCAATATAGAAACATCAAGAAATACGGGCCAATAGGCCTTCTGCAGTTACAGATCTATTCTTCCCTTATACCCATTGTTTCGTGTTCTGTGTTTGTTCTCACCTCACCCCAAACCATTGTAACATGTCACCTCACCCAAATGCAGGTATTTAAACTCTGTTCAGTTATAGTTGTTCTGTGTGTGTGTAACTAAAGTCTTTGAAAATGTAATAAGTTTTACGAAACGCGCTCAAGTGTCGCGT
>WNGS01097722.1:15000-17932 GCA_020271785.1 Procambarus virginalis
TAGAGACCCAAGAGCGGCCAATTTCATGTTCCAGCGCCTGAGTGTCGCTGTTCAGAGGGGAAATGTGTGCTGTATCTTGGGTACGCACCCGACCCCTGAAGAGCTGGACGAGGTCTTCGAACACTGATTGGTATTTTGTTATATAAGTGTGTGTTTTCTGTAAACTGTAGCATTGCAATAAAATCAAATAAAAAAATATTTAAAAAAATAATAGGGGTGGTAGACGAGGAAAAGATTAAAGTATTCAGTGAGAATCCACAAGGTCTTCTCTGAACACTATTTATTTTCTTCTTAATGTAATATGTATTGTCCTAGACTTACATATTATTACTGCAATACAAAACAGACAATAAAGTCTGTTATGTAGTTCGAGAAGGCCGCCAATTAAGTAGTTAAAGTAATTATTAAAATAATTCGCCAATCCGAGAAGAAGACTATTTAACCAGGACATTTCGTATCATTTGATATCAATATCCAGTACACATTATTAATTCAAAATGAAGAATATATATCAAATTAGAGTTGAATATGATTACACACGATTAGAATATGAGTGATTGTGTGGCATGAATAATATCTATTTAGTAAGAAGACATCTCCACATTCTCTAGGATCTGGAGCTCAGTTCTCAACAGCTTGAAAAATGGGAACGAATAATATTGTTTTGCAGGCGATGTGTCACAATAACGTGGCTAAAGTATGTTGACCAGACCACACACTAGAAGGTGAAGGCACGACGACGTTTCGGTCCGTCCTGGACTATTCTCAAGTCGATTGAGAATGGTCCATATTGGTCTCACCATATCAATAGTGAGAATGGTTAATATTGTTTTCTTTATAAATACAATTATTATACATGGAACTGTACAAAATGTTGTAGAATATATGGTTTAGAATACCCTGGCGGAAGGGAGGGAAACTATCAGAAGACAACACCAAATCATTACGACTATATAGCACTGGGAAGATGGTCAGGAAAAGGATTTGGGATGAGACGGAGGGAAAGGAATGGTGCCCAACCACTTGGTGGACGGTCGGGGATTGATCGCCGACCTGCATGAAGCGAGACCGTCGTTCTGCCGTTCACCCTAAGTGGATGGGCGGAGGGAAGGGAGGGAAACTATCAGGAGAAAGCGCCAGGCCATTACGACTATATAGCACTTGGAAGGGGTCAGGATAAGGATTTGGGATGGGACGGGGGATGGGAATGGTGCCCAACCACTTGGACAGTCGGGGATTGAACAAAGATGTCCAGCCTCTGGTGCTTGTCCAAGCTCCAGACGATCGCTTAAGCAACATTCATAAAGTTTAACAGTGTACTAAAAACCGTATTTGCTCTAATGTCAATTAAAATGTATAAAAAAATAATCTTGTGTATAGATAGGTTTAGGATATGTTAGGTGATTAGCTGTGATTCGTATCTATTGTGTTTACGTTCCAGCCCGTCCCCATAAACAAGGGCTAAATGCTCGTTAATTAAGGCGCCAATCACCCTGTTTATGAATAAAAAGCACTTTACTCACAATTAATAACCTTCGACCAATTTCTCAAACAATATTTTGGAACCACTTGGACTGGACGGTAGAGCGACGGTCTCACTTCATGCATGTCGACGTTCAATCCCCGACCGTCCACAAGTGGTTGGGCACCATTCCTCCCCTCCCTCATTCCCATCCCAAATCTCTAGCCTCATCCCTTCTAAGTGCTATTTAGTCGTAATGGCTTGACGCTTTCCCCCTGATAATTCCCTCCCTCTCTTCCCGTGTTCGAACACGTCTCTTGAGTCAAGAACTGAATAATTGCCAACAGAACCACAAACACCTAACCGAGCCTATGCCCAATTACACCAAAATATATAGTAACACTTCGAACCTTACACGGGGAAGAGTCTTTCTGGTACTTTTTGGCTTGTGGTTTATGCAAGTTTGTCATCATTGTAATAAATATTTATATTTGGAAAACAAATTGGGATGAAAAGTGCGTTAATATTTTTAAATGCGTCTCAGGGGTAGGTCGCCGTCTGGACGAGCCTAGCCTGAGGACAGGTAGTTTGTTATAAACAGTGGGCTCTGTGCATCCCGTCCTCACACTAGGTTGGTTAAAGCAGCGGCCGTTCTCCCCAGACGCATTCATTAATTTTAACATGTGTATTAAAAATAGTTTTTCTCATATATAATTAATATTATTATACATAACAATTATATGTATAGTTAGGCGAAGGTTAGGTTAGGTTTGGTGTTTAGGTTCTGTTGGCGATTATTGTATTTGAAGTTCGTGGGTGAAGCATTTCAACCCGTCCTCGGCTCAAGTCCATTGCATTCAGCGGTCGACCCCACAGACTCTTTCATAAATTTTAACATGCTGTCATTCAAAACAGGAATTTTCTCAAATACAAATTAATATTATATATATTAGCATATTGTGCATATATAGGCATAGGTTAGGTTACGTGTTTAGGTTCGTTGGCGATTATTTGTATTTGTAGTACGTGGGTGAAGCATTTACAGCGTTGGTGGTTCGAACAAAATTCGTCAGTGAAGCACTTGTTCCGGAAGTGTTCGAACGTCAGCAGTTGTGAGTCGTGTGCAAACCGTTTTTCATTCATAAACAGGGGTCTGGCGGGTGCATGGAATCACTTTTGGATCTTTGTTTGGAGGACGGGCTGGAGTATTTATAGAATTGTGGTTCGAATAGCGAACGTGAGCGAAGCACTTGCTCCAAAAATGTTCAGACGTCATCAGTTGTGAGTCGTGTGTAAACCGCTTTTCATTCGTAAACAGCGGGTTTAACTTACTTTGTTGTAAGTAGCAGTATAGGTGTTCCCAGGGTCACATTAGGTGGCCAATAGACAAAGTTAAAGAAGTCAATAACACAAAAAGTGAGTGAATTTTATTTAAATGTTCACAGATGGCGCTGTAGTAATTTAGTTTGG
>WNGS01097722.1:25442-38954 GCA_020271785.1 Procambarus virginalis
TCATAATTGTGTATAAGTTCAATTTTGTGTATTTGAGTTAAATTTGCACAATTGTGTTAAATTTACTTTTGATCGGTTTGTGTTTTCCTTGTGAGGCAGAATGGTTGGATGGTCTTAATATTTATGGTTTCAAGGTGATGGTTGGGTCATTAGTGGCGGGTAGGGGGGGGGAGGGTACCTCTGATGGTGATGGGGTTTCTCTGATTGATGGGGGTTCCTGTGATGGTGATGAGAGTTCCTCTGATGGTGATAGGGTTCCTGTGATGGTGATGGGGTTCCTGTGATGGTGATGGGGTTCCTGTGATGGTGATGGGGTTCTGTGATGGTGATGGGGTTCCTGTGATGGTGATGGGGTTCCTGTGATGGTGATGGGGTTCCTGTGATGGTGATGGGGTTCCTGTGATAGTGATGGGGTTCCTGTGATAGTGATGGGGTTCCTGAGATGGTGATGGGGTTCCTGTGATGGTGATGGGGTTCCTGTGATGGTGATGGGGTTCCTGTGATGGTGATGGGGTTCCTGTGATGGTGATGGGTTCCTGTGATGGTGATGGGGTTTATCTGATGGTGATGGGGTTCCTGTGATGGTGATAGGGTTTATCTGATGGTGATGGGGTTCCTGTGATGGTGATGGGGTTCCTGTGATGGTGATGGGGTTCCTGTGATGGTGATGGGGTTCCTGTGATGGTGATGGGTTCCTGTGATGTGATGGGGTTCCTGTGATGGTGATGGGTTTATCTGATGGTGATGGGGTTCCTGTGATGGTGATGGGGTTCCTGTGATGGTGATGGGGTCCTGTGATGGTGATGGGTTCCTGTGATGGTGATGGGTTCCTGTGATGGTGATGGGGCTCCTGTGATGGTGATGGGGTTTGTTTGATGGTGATGGGGTTCCTGTAATGGTGATGGGGTTTATCTGATGGTGATGGGGTTCCTGTGATGGTGATGGGGTTCCTGTGATGGTGATGGGGTTCCTGTGATGGTGATGGGGCTCCTGTGATGGTGATGGGGTTTGTTTGATGGTGATGGGTTCCTGTAATAGTGATAGGGTTCCTGAGATGGTGATGGGGTTCCTGAGATGGTGATGGGGTTCCTCTGATGGTGATGGTGTTTCTCTGATGGTGATGGGGTTCCTCTGATGGTGATGGGGTTTCTCTGATGGTGATGGGGTTCCTCTGATGGTGATGGGGTTCCTCTGATGGTGATGGGGTTTCTCTGATGGTGATGGGGTTCCTCTGATGGTGATGGGTTTCTCTGATGGTGATGGGGTTCCTGTGATAGTGATGGAGTTCCTGAGATGGTGATAGGTTTATCTGATGGTGATGGTGTTCCTCTGATGGTGATGGGGGTTCCTCTGATGGTGATGGGGATCCTCTGATGGTGATAAGGTTCCTCTTCTACTAATGATGGTGGATTCCACTTATGGTGACACTGTCTATATTTTAACTAATAGTAGCGATGGTATTGTTTACAGAATAAGAAGAATACAGAATAATAAGTAGTGCAGGAGTACAATATATGTGAGTATAGTCATGATTATAGTCGTGGGGGGTATAATGTAGTATAGCAGCGCTATATGTGTAATATAGTCATAAGATCTGAACAAAGCATCGTACTGCCGAAAAGCACGAGAAGCATCGCTCGTAAAAATTATGTTTGGACAAGCAACTTAACTTCTTCTTGCAGTCTCCTTATGGAGGACACCCGCGGGCCGTCACGACTGAGATAAGGAAGGCAGGCCACCTGCCGCCCTCTGGTAGGCAGGTTGTTGCTGTTGTTGTTAAAGATTCGCTACTTGGAACAAAGTTCCCAGTAGCACGGGCTATGGTGAGCCCGTAACTTGATTGGTGGTAGGCAGGGCTTGGGGAAGACAACGAGTATTGTGGCAGACATTCTGTAGCAGAAGACCCTAGTAACGGCAGGTCCCCCCCCCCCTAGTAACGGCAGGTTGTGGAAATAACTCTACACAGGCAGAAAGACTACTTGGAAAGCAAAGTGGCAGTGGAAGAAATGTGACTCACGAGGAAGGTGAGGTGGGAGAGGATAGCATCTTACGCTTGCAAAACGCACGGGAAACGTAACTATGACTGAAAACACGCTAATCCAGAACGACTCTATAGATTGGGAAGGAATATGTTGCCAGGGAGCTGGGAGAGGACGGAGGACAGGTCCTACCCCCACACACTGCTCAACACTGGGTATTACAAGCGTGACACACACACCTAAACTCACAGGAGACCCAAAGACGGACCCAGAGAATGTGTTGTCACGACAGGTAGACTCGAACCCCTGAAATGGTGGTGATGAATTTGATGAGCTCGACGTACTAGCAAGCGAAGGAAGCAATAGACACCGACAGTGGAACAGTGGATGATAGACGACCGTGAGAAGGGTGGAAGAGGACCTGGCACGAGATCGCACCAACGGAGGCATGAGGGAAGGGAGAGAGGGAGAGGGAGAGAAACCAGATCACCCGGGCGAGCGAACGAGCGACCAGAAAATTTCTCGGTCACTGTCAGTGTTCCTGATGACCGCTTCTAATGGATGAGAGGAAGGCAGCTCTGGGACATCGCCGGCTAGTGGGGGAAGGAGAAGGAGGGGTTTGGGATTGGGGGAAGAGGCATAGCGGAGAGTGGGAAGGGGCTAGGGTAGAGATAAAGAGGGAGTAGGTGCAGCTAAAGAAGGGAATGTGGGTAAGAAATGCTTCAGGTAACGAGATGAAGATGCTGAAGCCTCATATAACAGCTGGATGGATTATATGTCTATATTAGCATTGACAGAAATTATAAAAAATAAAAATAAAAATAATGTTTAACTTCCCCTGGGCACAGCAACGTAGCATAGACTCTACCTGGCCACTGGAGTTCCCAGGTCGACTCCCCCTCTCCAGAGAACTTGAGAGGGACGGCTACTGAAGGAGTCAGAGTAGTCCCCCTGGAGGAATACCTTGAGGAGTGGTCCTCCAGGCCCCCCTGGACAGTACCGAGGAGACAGCCTTTGTCATCACCACTAACACTCAGGACCGACACCATAAGAACCAAAGTTCATTTGGACGTCGCCAATCTTTGGGTGTAGGTGTCGCCGCGCTGCTCCACAGACCAATTTACACTTAACCTAAATTTAGGTAATGTACGGGCCGGTGTCGAGGCCTTGGTTGGTTGGTTGTTGAGGCTGACGACCGGATTGGCCAGTGTAGTCATGTGTTGCAACTTTAACCACGGTTACTGTTAAGATTAGTGTGAGTCTGTCGAGGTTAAGGTTAGTGTGAGTCTGTTGAAGTTAGTGTGTGTGTGTTTGGGTGAGTTTATTGACGCTCGGGGTGAGTTTGCTGAGGTTGGTTTGAGTGTATTGAGTGTTTTGAGTTTGTTGATGTTACCGCGAGTCTCTCCGATGGCTTTAGAAAGAAAAGGAACTACCAGGGAGAAAGCATCAAGCCATTACGACTATGTAGCACTGGGAAGGGGGTCAGGATAAGGATTAGATGTGGGACGGGGGGAAGGAATGGTGCCCGATGGCTTTAGATGAAAACAGTATAATTCATGCTAAACTTCTCAGTGACGAATTTCAGTTAAGTGGTATTCAGTTGTAGATATTTATAATAGGATTATAACTAATAGAGCAGGCTTATAAACAAAGGTAATTAAATGGTTAAAGTAATATATATTAAAAGCTAAAACAAACGCAGTTAAATGTGTCTTTTCTTTGGACTAGTGTATTGTTCACGAGTTGTGCCAGAAATAATAGATGAAAACTTAAGAAAGATTTTTTGGGAAGTCGAATATGGTACAAAGGTGACTCTTGTGCCAGCCCACTACCTCACATGCTGGATGGAAATGTTTCCTGGATACTTTATTCAACCTCAATATGTGGATATGTGAATTGTCCACATATTTAGTGAATATCAATTGTAATTCCTCGAGCTTAAGATATAAAGCAATTATAAATATATAAATGTGTGTGCATATGTGCTTGTGTTAGCAGAGCAGTAGAGCAATAATTGAACCACTAATTAAATGACAGCCATTAACAGCAAACTACCCACTTGACCCGATCACCTAAAGACGTTCTGAGAGGGGAAATGATTGCCAGACAAGCCAGAAGGTCGTTCACCTTAGAGAACCTTGGCACCAACATTCAAGACACAGTGATTTGGGATTCTTGGGATCGTCCTAGCTGGGATCCCGATGAGCCTTGCAGAAGGTTCCCAACCACTTCTCCAACTAATGGAAGGATCACCATCAAGTGCCAAGGAGCGGCCGTCTCTATCCCTCATGTGAGGGGTCCTGATCATCCTTCAGCTCCTGCCTCTCATCCTCTCTCGCGAACTTGTCTGAAACGCGAAATGAGGAGCTTTATATGGACAATGTATCAGGATGGACACACTATCCGAGTGATGCTGTGATGAGCAGGTTCAACTCTATTTGGTTTGATAAATACAAGCGTTCATGTCAATTTTTATTTCATATTATCAAACATTTTCTTTCTTCGAGATTTAATATGAAACGTGATGCCTCGCCTGACCCCAGCTTCCATACTGTAACTATGGTGATGCCTCGGTGACCCCAGCTGACCCCAGCCTCCACACTGTAACTATGGTGATGCCTCGCCTGACCCCAGCTGACCCCAGTCTCCACACTGTGTTCAGTGTGACGCAAAAATATACCTCACACCTGTGTCAGTGTGTAACTGTTAACATCAGTGTATTTCTATCTCTTCTTCTTTCCATTTCCAATTAATAAACATTTTTAACAAGTTTGTTATTATACAGCGCTTTAGCTGCGTCCAATGGCTTTGTATAACTCCTTTGTTTGTATAACTTCAATGGCTTTGTTATAACTTTATAACAACTTCTGGTTGTTATTATATGAAAGTATTGTTGCATGTTGAATAGTGCCCTATAACTTTGCAAACATGTTTATTATGATGAATAGTGCTCCTGATCCTGGCATACATGCTGGGCATGTATACTAAAGAACAGTGAGGCTGAGGCAACTTGCCGTGAAAGCAAGTTGCATCTCATGTGTATGTATATCCAATGGTGTTAGGAATGTTTCAGGAATGTGTCATGGCACGTCAAGGGCATCTCTGAAGTGTGTCAAGAGTGTCATGGCAGCAGCCATTGTCACGAGGATGTCAGGGGTTTTCAAGAGAATGTAGGTTGTGGGTATGGAGAAATGATCACGGAATACAAATGATCTGCCCGACCTCCCGTAACATGACTTACGGGAGGTTGGGCAGATCCAATCCATAACATGATTCACCCTCTACGGATTCATGCTCTACAACTTCATTCTCTACACATTCAAGTGTAAGTATATATAAAGCTTTCTGGTTCCCTGTGGCGTATGTTGGCTGCTTCCTGTCGTCTTTTGTGGATTAATTATGCAAATGTTCTTTGTGTAGAACCTAGCCGAGTGTTCACTGAATAACAAGCTATGTATATGGCCTCAACGCGTGTTCTTGCCTAACTTGCGTTCTTTCCTAGCTGTGTTCTTACCTAACTTGCGTTCTTTCCTAGCTGTGTTCTTACCTAGCTGTTCTTATCTAGTTCTGTTCTTACCTAGCTTGTTTCGTTCATGAAGCCCGTTGAGCTGATCAATGTTCTCTTAGCCGAGAGTAAGGCTCTTATTGTCCCTGTGGTCACCCGCCCGGTGACTGGATTACACCACTGGGATTACTCTCACCGACCGAGTGTGTGTGTGTGTGTGTGTGTGTGTGTGTGTGTGTGTGTGTGTGTGTGTGTGTGTGTGTGTGTGTGTGTGTGTGTGTGTGTGTGTGTGTGTGTGTGTGTGTGTGTGTGTGTGTGTACTCACCTATACTCACCTATTTGTGCTTGCAGGATCGAGCATTGACTCTTAGATCCCGCCTTTCCAGCTATCGGTTGTTTACAGCAATTTACAGCTTCCACAACCTGTTCCTTAAGTACATTCCATTTTCCCACTACTCTCACGCTAAAAGAAAACTTCCTAACATCTCTGTGACTCATCTGAGTTTCCAGTTTCCACCCATGTCCCCTCGTTCTGTTATTATTACGTGTGAACATTTCATCTATTTCCACTTTGTCAATTCCCCTGAGTATTTTATATGTCCCTATCATATCTCCTCTCTCCCTTCTTTTCTCTAGTGTCGTAAGGTTCAGTTCCTTCAGACGCTCTTCATATCCCATCCCTCGTAACTCTGGGACAAGCCTCGTCGCAAACCTCTGAACCTTCTCCAGTTTCCTTATGTGTTTCTTCAGGTGGGGGCTCCATGATGACGCGGCATACTCTAAGACTGGTCTCACGTAGGCAATGTAAAGCGCCCTAAAAGCGAAAATTATGTGTGTGTGTGTGTGTGTGTGTGTGTGTGTGTGTGTGTGTGTGTGTGTGTGTGTGTGTGTGTGTGTGTGTGTGTGTGTGTGTGTGCGTGTGTGTGTGTGCGTGTGCGTGTGTGTGTGTGTGCTCGCGTGCGTGCGTGCGTGCGTGCGTGTGTGGATGAAGAATTAAAAGGGTCGCCAGGTCCACTTTGTAAACATGGAACTGAGGGTTAGCGACCCGAAGACCCGGTAATGCTAGAGCGGGGCTTCTTCCACCAGAGGGATCCGGTTGCAGCATCTCCAGAGGAAATGCCGCAAACTCCGTCAGATCCCTTACCAACCAGCTGTCGAGCAAGTCAATCATTCACCCAGTCAATTTGCCAGTTAAGCAGTTAACCAACCTTCAGCGCAATAGTCAAGCAGCCCGTCGTCCTAATAACGCGTCGCGCTTTGACGTATACTCTACATAAGACCAAAAACAGTCGTACTAGAAAATAGTAGCAGCTCACGAAATTGACATAATGTCCCGTTTTCTGTTCGTGGGGCCCTCTGGTAGGTTAGGATAAGGCACTTTATTAAGAACAAGCTGAGCCATCAGCCGTCCAGACCTCCAATTGCTCACCAACCAGTCAGCTAGACCCCTTAACCAATCAGCTCTTCCCACACGGCTGTTATTGAACACAAACTCGCCCCAAAAACTTCTAATATATTCTATACCGTTTTTCTTTGCTAGTTAGGAAGTTGTGAGCAGGACGCCCAGGTTGAATATGTCTAACGAAGCCTCATACATTTCTCTGCTGCCTTATACATTGGTCATTCACCAAACACACTTCCTCCGAGTTCATCTTGTTCTATGAACTAGAAGAACCGTGGTAGTGGTGTCCTTATAGCAGCGAGTTCTGATATAGGAATCTTTATTGCGGGTTCAGACAGATGCTGAGAAGAGCTGAGGGCTGACGCTTACAAATTGATGTTGGGAACGTATTAAGCTGACTATGAAATTGGTGTTGTGGTCCATTTGGTGGGGTTGTGATCCATTAGGTGGTGTTGTGATCCATTAGGTGGTGTTGTGATCCATTAGGTGGTGTTGTGATCCATTAGGTGGTGTTGTGATCCATTAGATGGTGTTGTGATCCATTTGGTGGGGTTGTGATCCATTAGGTGGTGTTGTGATCCATTAGGTGGTGTTGTGGTCCATTAAGTGGTGATTGGAACCAAGGATCGGCTTTGTAAGCCATATATTTGTGACAAACAGCATATTTGAACCATTACGTGACGTGAACGCGTCGTTACATATAGCTGAGGGTTATAGAACCACCACCACCTCCATAGTGTAACTGACCCGCTACCGACGAATACTGTGGTCGTCATTGGTGAACTTTACTCCAGGAACTTGGCCAAATCTCTAACCAACCAATCCACCAGCTTACTAGTAAGCAATACAGCCATCAAGTCAACCTACCAGCCAGCCAGCTAGACAGACACTTGCCCAGTCAGTCCTACCCACGTGACAGTTATTGCATCGAAACTTGATTTTAAAAAGAACTAATTTATTCTTCATTGGTGTTGCCATCTTGAGGGGCCGAGGCAGTAGGGACCAGGACGCCATTTTTCAATCTCTCTCGTGCAGCCTAATGCAGCCTGCTTGTTGCCTTGTAAATCCTGCCTGCTGCCTTATACCTGTTCCTTGACTTATACACACGTTTATTGCCTTATACAATATGCTTCTTACCTTATGCAACTTGATTTTTGCCTGATGCAGCCTTTATACTGCATTATGATTGCTACCTTATACAGCGTTTTTGCCTGAATTATACATCCTGCTTAAAGCTTTATACGCGTTACTTGCTGTCATGTGATGGAGAACATTTTCAGATGTAGCGAAGAATAATTATAATAAATACCAGGTGTTGACATCCGTTAAGGCCACTTTCCCGCCCAGGGCCGACGTGCTCCCAGATCATTCCTCCGCATAAACTAGTTCCTGAATTTGTAGTGGCTCTTTTTGTATTAATCTAACCCGACGGTGAACTAGTTTTGGTCAGAGGATACAGCTCAGTTTAAAGTTTGAAATACAGGTAAATTTATTATGATAAACTTTAGGTTTCTGCCTCAATTAATAGTTAGAGAATGGCAGCCCCCATCTAGTGACTCAAGGAGTATTCGGTCGCCAGTTGCCATTTCATCACAGCGCGGGAAGGACGTGTGTCGCTCACTGATTCATATAATTCGCCCTTTTCTGGTCATGTTTTCATTTGTCACGTTAATTAGCAATAATAGAGTTCTCTAAATGATTGTTAGTATATTAGCTATAGGAACAAGCCTCACATAAACATAAACATAAGACTCGAGACATGAACTTATTCTCCAATAGAGAATAAGTTAATGTTTGTAATGTTATATTTAGGCAGAAAATGACCACTACATGGCATCAGGGGTCCTCATAAAACGCTTTTAAAACAGGATTTGAAGTCGCGTTTGTTAATACGTTCCATTGGGTAGGGAAAAGTCTGTTTGCTTTTAATATCACCTCACCAGTATTACTCAACCCCATCACACCACCGTCCCAACACCAACCTCCCCCCCAAACCCTCAGCCTCGCCACACACCTCAACCTGTTGACAAACGGCAGCCATCGGACGATGCATTGCCTAGAGATTGGCACGATCCATCATAGTCAAAATTAATGCCCACCTCTATTGCCACACTGACAGCAGGATCCAATTTTCCTTCCCCTTGCCCTATGTGTCTTGATCGGTGACTGTCGGACTGCTTGGGGGGGGGGGGCTGTGTCGGCTTTTAGAAGGGGGGGAGGGATATGTGTCGGCTTTTAGAAGGGGGGGAGGGATATGTGTCGGCTCCTTCCCTATACAACCCCTACCCCCATTGCCAGGGAAATGGGATATATATATATATATATATATATATATATATATATATATATATATATATATATATATATATATATATATATGTGTGTGTATATATATATATATATATATATATATATATATATATATATATATATACACACAGTACACATCACTGTATCGTCGCTACGGTGCACACAGTACTAATAATCTACTTGGTGCTTCTCTTACCTTTTCTTGCACAGTACTCGACACTTTATATCAGGATTATGTGTACTTTGTTGCGGATATTTACTTATTGCTGCTTCTATTTATGTGTTGCGGCTATTGTTTACGTGTTGTGGCTATTGTTTACGTGTTGCGGCTATTGTTTATGTGTTGCGGCTATTGTTTACGTGTTGTGGCTATTGTTTACGTGTTGTGGCTATTGTTTATGTGTTGTGGCTATTGTTTATGTGTTGTGGCTATTGTTTATGTGTTGCGGCTATTGTTTATGTGTTGCGGCTATTGTTTATGTGTTGCGGCTATTGTTTATGTGTTGCGGCTATTGTTTACGTGTTGTGCCTATTGTTTATGTGTTGTGGCTATTGTTTATGTGTTGTGGCTATTGTTTATGTGTTGCGGCTATTGTTTATGTGTTGCGGCTATTGTTTATGTGTTGTGGCTATTGTTTACGTGTTGTGGCTATTGTTTATGTGTTGCGGCTATTGTTTATGTGTTGCGGCTATTGTTTATGTGTTGCGACTATTGTTTATGTGTTGTGGCTATTGTTTATGTGTTGTGGCTATTGTTTATGTGTTGTGGCTATTGTTTATGTGTTGCGGCTATTGTTTATGTGTTGCGGCTATTGTTTATGTGTTGCGGCTATTGTTTATGTGTTGCGGCTATTGTTTATGTGTTGCGGCTATTGTTTATGTGTAATAGCTACTTTTATCATCAAAATATACCTCATCAACAAAATCATCCTCATCGGCTATCCTCACTACTCAGCAACAACGCATCAACAAAAAGCAGCAGCAACAGAAAACAGCCTCAGCAGCAACAGAAAGCAGCAACAGCAACACCACCACCAGCAACAACATCACCCACGAACCAGGCCACTTAGAAGTATAGGAAACCCAACGAGGCAACGGCTTGGTCTGATTTCCATTACAATGCCACGGTGAACGGGACTGCATGTCTGCTCCTTAAGTGGTACAGGGAATTCCCATTCTAAGAACTGGAACAAGCGAACATTTGTATAGTGCCCCCGCAAGTCGGTCTTCGCAAGCTGGTCCCCGCAAGCCGGTCCCCGCAAGCCGGTCCCCGCAAGCCGGTCCCCGCAAGCCGGTCCCCGCAAGCCGGTCCCCGCAAGCCGGTCTCCTCAAGCCGGTCTTCTCAAGCCGGATACCCAAGACAAAGATCAACTGGTACCTGGGGACGTTGACTGCTGAGTCCTGTTCTATTTCTGTGTCTAACATTCTGAATACTCGGAGAGTTTTTGATGGTGGGCTGGAGGGATTCCCAGCACGTTGATTGGCTTAGAGAGAGAGAGAGAGAGAGAGAGAGAGAGAGAGAGAGAGAGAGAGAGAGAGAGAGAGAGTTTCCATTGATATTTTGGTAGCAGTCTTTCCTGTAGACATATGTTTTTTAAATATGACCAAAAAGTAAGATTAATAATTCTAACACGAATTTTCTCAATATTTCTTATGTTTCTTTCACTGTGAGGTAATGAAAAATCATTCCCAAAATTCATTTTGTATTTGCGTCTGACGCGACCACTTGAAACGCGTTTCGTAATGGCTTATTACATTTTCAAACTTTTAGTTTACAACAACACACAAACTATAACCTGCAAACACTAAACAGAGTTCTTACTATCTATGAAGGTAAACAGCTTTCATTTTTAGAATTATTAATCTTACTTTTTCGGTCATATTTAATAATATATGTTTCCATTATCAACTACATATGTCCATTCTGCTAGTCCGTGAACAAACCAAACTGCATAAACTAAATGGGTAAAAAAAAAATATGACAGAATTCCATTAGATTATATTTGTTTCGCTTATGTGAGCCTTTGAGGCCTATTAGCCTTTGGGAGGACTATTAAGGCCACACGAGAGCTTAGTGACCAACCAGCGAGTATTGTTTAGTCCAGCATGTACTCCAGGACTAAAACTAAGCTTCAGTAAACCAATCCACAAGGGCCTGTGACGAGGATCGAACGTAGTCTCTGAGAGCACTCCCACAGACGCGTCTAGGACTGCTCTCAGACCCGTAGATCGAATCCTCGTCACGGTCCATTGTGGATTTGTTCACTGATGCATCACGCTATTGTACTTCTGGGTGTAGGTTCTGAGTTTATCCACAGAGATCGGAGTGAATCTCTGTTGGACATATCTCTTGTTGACGAATGTTAGAACTGATCTTGTCTCGTGTGGGCCTTAGGCCAGCCATCTCTGGAGGCTATCAAGACAATGAGCCAAATGACTTGACTGAACATCGTTTGTCAATATTAAACTGTACTAATAATCATTTCATTTATTTTATGTGTTTTAAATTCTCTTGTAGGTGAGTCCTCTCTGAATATATTTTCCCGCACCAACTTTTCTATCGCCAGCAAAGTTGTCAATAATTTCTTCCATTGCTGGTAAAAAGGTGTCAATAATTTCTTGTCATTTCCTGTAAATACTAGTCGTTCCAGTATGGTGGTACTGAGCCTCCACTTACAAACGTTCCCCACCGCTGGTTTACCTCGGTTACCGCTATATCTTGGAGTTATCTTGGAAAATGATTTTCGGGGTTTAGCTCCCGCGGTCCGGTCCTCGACAGGCCTCCTTTTGTTACCCCCCCCCCCAGGAAGCAGCCCGTAGCGCTGTCTAACTCCCAGGTACCTATTTACTGCTAGGTAACAGGGGGCATCAGGAGTGAAAGAGATTTTGCCCTTTGTCTCCGCTCCACCGAGGATCGAACCGAAACCTCAGAACTACAATCCAAAGCACTGTCCACCCAGCTGTCAGCACCCCTTCTTCGCTAGCACACTCTTTCCGTTGCTTAACCCTACCCACTCCCTAACCCAACTCAACCTAGAAAACAAGCTTACTGTTACCAAGTGTTCGTTTTGTTGATAAATACACTTAACAACAACCGGGGCCGAAACAGCAGCTGGCCATCTGTTTTTGATCTTGCATCTGCTGTGTGGGGGCCGGTGCGGCAGCTTCCATACTTCAAATGACTTCCACCTGCTGGCTTAATTGCCCACCGTCCTTAATTATGAGGAACAATCACTCTTGGACAAGAGTGTGGAGGTGTTATATCGTTGAGGCACAGTATATCAGGCCGTATAATGAGCTGCTGCCGTCACCCAACCCCGGCTTCCTTAATTATAATTGCATTTTGCAGTTAATTATCTCCTAATTGTTGCCTGCGGCATGAGAAGATGAGGAGGGAAGTAAGAAGGTGAGGGAACATGAGCGTGGGGGAGAAAATGAGATGCACAGAAAGAGCGAAAGAGGGAAGCAGAACACAGACGGAAAGAAAATGATTCCCATTGTCCATCCTAGAAAATCCCGATGCAGATTGCAGTCATTATTGCAACATTAACGCATTCTCACACACCACAGCATCATCAACATTCTCAACCCCTCCTCCCCCCCCCCCCCAGTCCCCAATCCTAACCCCTCCATCTCCTCCTTTATCTAACTACAAATTCGCGTTGATGTGATCATTTGTCTCATCAAGTGGAACAAGCGTTGGCGAAGAGCAGGAGGGGAATTTATGTATATTCCTCCTGGTAGCGGGAGTGCAGGTGGCTGGCCTGCAGAACACAGTGATTGTTCCCACAGTTCTTCCTGGTAGGTGGGATAAGGGGTAACTGATTCAGAGCACAGTGGCTATTTATTTATTTGTTCATCCCAACCCGGAATTAATGACGAAACTGTCTCCTATAGGTCCATTAATGGGAGGTATGGTTCCCTCCATAAGACCGTATGGAGGGAGACCTCCATAGGTTTCCCCAAATGCGTCAGATCATTTAATCCTGCTCAGAGTACAATTCCTCCGAGAAACGCTCTCAGGGTCGTAGAGAGATGACCAAAGAGGCAACGTTGAATGAGTGATGGAAAGTTGGGGGCTAATAAACTTCTTATAACATGAAATGAAAGACTAATCCGATGAATGCTCGATAAAGACGTCATCGTTTGCCAGATTTTCTAATCAGATGTGAACCCGTGAATTTAAACAATATTCTGTATGTTATTTTAAAACATTGTCACCGGCAGCTGGTGGTGACAGTGCAAAAACATTTACATTGTGTGTGTGTCTGAAATATTTCGTGACATAAATGCGGTGACATCATGTTGTTCCGGGT
>WNGS01097724.1:0-11514 GCA_020271785.1 Procambarus virginalis
AGTGTCATCTGCAAAGGATGATACAGTGCTATAGGTTGTGCTCTTGTCTATGTCCGATATGAGGATGAGAAAAAGTACTGGAGCAAGCACAGTACCCTGGGGGACTGAGCTCTTAACGGTTGACGGGTTGGATTTTATTTGTTGACTATTACACATTGGGTTCTGTTGGTCAGGAAATTGTAGATCCATCTGCCTACTTTTCCGGTAATTCCTTTTGAGCGCATTTTATGGGCAATAACACCATGGTCACATTTATCAAAAGCTTTTGCGAAATCTGTGTAAATTACATCAGCGTTTTGTTTGTCTTCCATAGCATCTAATGCCATATCATATCATATCGTATCTGATAAATCTGTCGTATACACAGATTTTGCAAAGGCATTCGACAAATGTGACCATGGAGTGATTGCACACAAAATGAGGTCAATGGGTATAACTGGTAAAGTAGGATGCTGGATACTCAATTTCCTGTCGAACAGAACACAAAGAGTAACAGTCAATCAAGTAAAATCGAGTCCGAGCGCAGTTAAAAGCTCCTCAAGGTACAGTCCTTGCACCACTACTGTTCCTTATTCTCATATCAGATATAGACAAAAACACAAGTCACAGCTTCGTGTCATCCTTTGCAGATGATACAAAAATGAGCATGAAAATTACCTCTGCTGAAGACATTGATAAACTACAAACAGATATTAACAAAGTTTTCGATTGGGCAGCAGAAAATAACATGATGTTTAACGGTGATAAATTCCTGGTACTCAGATACGGCAAAAAATGAGGATCTTAAACATTATACAGGGTACAAAACACAATCGAATCTGCCCATAGAAGGAAAACAGCGTGTGATAATTAATTAAATGAGCATAACCAAGCAAGTATTGATATGAGCTACGAGGAGAGACTACGGGAATTAAACCTCACTTCATTGGAAGACAGAAGAGTTAGGGGGGACATGATCACCACATTCAAGATTCTCAAGGGAATCGACACGGTAAAGACAGGCTATTTAACACAAGGGGACACAGGTGGAAACTGAGTGCCCAAATGAGCCACAGAGATATTAGAAAGAACTTTTTTAGTGTCAGAGTGGTTGACAAATGAATGCATTAGGAAGTAATGTGGTGGAGGCTGACTCCATGCACAGTTTCAAGTGTAGATATGATAGAGCCCATTAGGCTCAGGAACCTGTACACCTGTTGATTGACGGTTGAGAGGCGGGACCAAAGAGCCAGAGCTCAAGCCCCGCAAGCACAATTAGGTGAGTACACACCTTGTCAAGCTCAAGACGAAGATTGAAAACATTCTGTGGTATGCCACTTGGCTAGTCCCAGATCTAAGAGGCATGAGTTACGAGGACAGGCTGCGGGAAATGCACCTCACGACACTGGAAGACAGAAGAGTAAGGGGAGACATGATCACTACCTACAAAATTCTCAGAGCAAATGATAGGGTACTTAAAGATAAACTGTTTATCACGGGTTGTACGCGAACAAGGGGACACAGGTGGAAACTTAGTACCCAAATGAGCCACTTGGACGTTAGAAAGAACTTTTTCAGTGTCAGAGTAGTTAACAGATGAAATGCATTAGGCAGTGATGTGGTGGAGGCTGACTCCATACACAGTTTCAAATGTAGATATGATAGAGCCCAGTAGGCTCAGGAATCTGTACACCAGTTGATTGACAGTTGAGAGGCGGGACCAAAGAGCCAAAGCTCAACCCCCGCAAGCACAAATAGGTGAGTACACGTACACACACACACACACACACACACACAAACATACACACTAATGCTCCTATTCACCTTGCAGTAAATAGGAACTTGGAAGTTAGAAAGCTGCTACAGGCTGCATCCTGGGGCTGTGTGTGTGTGTGTGTGTGTGTGTGTGTGTGTGTGTGTGTGTGTGTGTGTGTGTGTGTGTGTGTGTGTGTGTGTGTGTGTGTGTGTGTGTGTGTGTGTTAGATAAAAATATATGTTGTTTAGATATGATGGAGGAAAAGAGGTCGAGAGTCGGTACGTTAGACAACCAATGCTTAGAAAGGCGGGGTCCAAGAGCTAACAGCTAAATCCTGCAAATAATAAATCAAAATATTTAATACACACACATACATGTTTTACATGAATTTGGCTGAGGGCGACCACAGATGGTCTCGACGGGGCAGGAAGTCGGCGGTTGCTCAAAGGCCTCCCTCATCCTCCACGTACCTGAGGATTTTTCCGGCTTAATTTTAAACGGAAGTAATGTCTTGGCATTTACGGCTTCAGCGGGTGGGTGGGCCAATGGGGTTTATTACACTATGAGCAAAAAACAATCGCCTGTTCTCTATTTTATATTGCCACTTGTTGAGCTTGAAGCTGTTGCACACAAGGGGATTAATATCTGGATTAATATCTTTCAATATTTCCAGTATTTTAAAGGTATTGTTTAAATACCGAAGATACTGTTATTGGACACCGCTTAATTGACAATGTCTCAACAACGCAGGCTAAAGATGTGCGTGGCTCCTGCTACTGCAATGATGCTCATTTGCTTTTCAATGATGCACCTTAGTTGCCCCCCCTCTCTAACTTACCGTTCTAAATACCCCCTTCTCCATCTTCCGCAAACATTCCCCCATCACACATCTCTCCCCTTCAACAACTAGTCAATTAGCACCCTTGTGTTTGGTATACAGGTTTGTGCGTATCCTATTCTCGAGTGACCTGACCCGCGCTCCGGCTTGTTAATTGTTTTTAACTTACTGTATTCTAATTTTCTCTTCCCCCACCCTTTCTCTTCCTTTCTCCTTACAATTATCGGAATATACTATATATATATATATATATATATATATATATATATATATATATATATATATATATATATATATATATATATATATATATATATATATATATATATATATATATATAATATATATATATATATATATATATATACATATATATATATACATATATATATATATCTATATATATATATATATATATATATATATATATATATATAATATATATATATATATATATATATATATATATACATATATAAATAATATGGAATATTACCGAAAGGGTGAGCTTAATGATTCTAACACGAATGTTCTCAATATTTCTTATGTTTTTCTTCTCTGTCGGGGGAAGTTGAAAAATGAACTCTGCAATGTTCATTTTCAGACTATATTGCATAGATATATATATGCATACATATGTTAATGATAATGTTTTTTTAGAGCAAAGTACATACATACATACATAAATACACCATACATACATACATACATACATACATACATACATACTACATACATACATACATACATACATACATACATACGTACGTACGTACATACATACATACATACATACATACATACATACATACATACATACATACACATACATACATACATACACACATTTATTTACACATGTGGTACACGCACAATGGGACACAGGTGGAAGCTGAGTATCCAAATGAGCCACAGAGACATTAGAAAGAACTTTTTCAGTGTCAGAGTAGTTAATAAATGGAATGCATTAGGCAGTAATGTGGTGGAGGCTGACTCCATACACAGTTTCAAATGTAGATATGACAGAGCCCAGTAGGCTTAGGAATCTGTATATCAGTTGATTGACAGTTGAGAAGCGGGACCAAAGAGCCAGAGCTCAACCCCCGCTACCTCAACTAGGTGAGTACATACATAAGATATAAAACAGTGGAGGATTCCCAGGTAGAACAATGAACCTACAATGTCCATTACCCCTTTACCCTGTTGTCCCTAACTACACAACTATACAAGAGTCATTAACACGTGAAATGGCTGATCCCCCATCACGATAGCATGGGGACCAATTGCCTGACCCCGCAGTCCGTCTTGCTCTTCAAATAATTTTTGGGTTAACATGAAAACCTCTCTCGAGTTTATCTCTCTAATGTTGTTTCCCTATCTTTCATTTTATCCTTTATTATGCCCCAATTAATCATCCATTGAGTGGTAGTTAAACTGAACCCAAATTTAATAATTCCTTTTGCTAAGCAAGCTACATACTTGATAAGTCAGATATATTTCTCTCTCGAGAAAATGTGTCTTCTTGTATATAAATGAATAAATAAATTCGTTTGTTTAATTCTAATGCTTGTAGGCGAGAACAGTTGTGAACGCCAGTTAGCGCACAAGTACATGAACGCCCAAAATATTTTTACACAAAAGACATGTACAGACAGGCGTGTGGATTCTGATTTCTTTTTTATTGATTAATATTAAATATTAGGAGCTTAACTGTAATATTTATCATTTTATACAAGTATAACTATCACATAATAAATATAAAAGGAGTTTATCCAAAAACTAACAGAAGTGTTGTGTTTTGTGCGTTGTATCGTGTTTGTGGGCATTCCGGGTGTGTTGTGTTTACGCTGGCGGGCGGCGTCATTACGAACTCCGGACTATGTCTATTACATCACTAAACTTCATTAAATAACTATATGCCTGTTAAGTGGAAGATTTTAATTGTTAATAGCATTATATTGTCGTTTTAATATGGAACACGTACACATATGCGAAACGTCGAAAGCTGGTGTCCGAAGTTGTAAATATCTTAGTGTGCGATGTTGTCAATGTACGGAGTGACTTGTATCCGTTGGAAACAGACCCAACTATAGGATGGGTTAACCCAAGTATCGCGCTTCTAAAAGGGTCGCCCATGTTGGAAAAGACGAACGCTGAAAGAATATTGTTGAAAACATCTTGATAACTTAATAAACCAAAATTATTTATTAGTCAGAAGAAAGACAGAAACGCGATCTATATGTAAAACCTCTATCAGACAAATATTTTAAGTAAAACCGAAGATATTTGTAGTTGTAAAAAGGGGCAGTTTTCATCGCTCGTCGAGCTCGAAAACCGCAGCATTCATCTCAGAACCATGCCTATTTCACGCTGATTCCTTAATAAACATAAGATTTTTATATGTCACAAGAAAGACAGATATATAAGCTTCATTCTAAATACCTTACTATTGTCATATTTAAATTTAAAGCGAAGATACGTGTACTTTTATAATAGCCGAGCTCCGATCCCGGACAGATCGATCGACGGAGCAACTCTCTCTCAGAACAATGCTTATTTCACGTAAATTTGTAAATAATCGTAAATTTTTTATATGCCTCAAGAAAGATAGGAATATAAGGCTCATTTTAAACACTTTATTATAGACATAATTAAAGTTCTAATTAAGATTCATGTGTTTTAATAGTCGCCGAGCTCCGACCCCCGTACAGACTGAACGACAGAGCAACTCTCTCTCAGAACAATGTTTATTTTACGTAAATTCGTTAATAAACACAAATGTTTTATATGTCTTAAGAAAGATAGAAATATAAGCATTATTTTAAATACATTACATTAGACATATTTAAAGCTCAAGTGAAGATATATATGTTTTTATAGTGGCGTTCAGTAGCTTTTCGGTCATGGAGTGCAGACGCCTACGCACTTGCAAATATATTGTGTAATTAACAAAGATACGCTAATAAAGCCTAAAATATTACATGCCTTCAGAAAGACTGAGCTATAATCGTTATTGTGAGTGCACCAAAGGAAATATATCATGTTGGAGACCAATGATATAGCAATTTTAATTTAAGTTTCGACTCCCGCCCGGGCGAGAGAGATGGGGCGACTCTCGCCCCATCTATTGGAGATTCTGTTTACCTAAAGACCCAAAGCTACTCAAACCCTCCTAGCATTACGTAAGTAATGAAGTAATATGGTATATTTACTCACTATAATGTGGATGCTGGATGCAGAACATGAGAAAACATAATTTTACTCTGAAAAAATATAATTTCATAACAAAATAAGATGTAAATATGTAATATCAAAGGAAGTCGATGGTCCAAGTAACACTGTCGTGGAGCGACTTATCCAAGATATATTGCTCTCTGGAAAGTGTTTGCTGGCATACCAGCCTTCTGTGCACAGTGATCCAGTCGTCGAACTTCTCTGCTCAAATTATCGCAAATTTAATTTATGATGTTAACAAGGAGAATGCGTATTTTTAACCAAATCAAACATAACTAGCCAGAAAACGTTAAAGATTACTTAAAAATACATGGCTGGAAGTTAAATTGCGTTCGCTACTTAAACTATCATGTACTGTATTTATGTAAAATCTCCCTGTTTCTTCGCACATGGAACACGGAACCTTACACGCTCTCTGATTTACTGTTTAATAGAGATTCACAAATAAAGCTTATGATTGTATACGTTATCAAAAGGCAGTGACAAAGTCATTTTTGCGTTTTAATCACAGAGATTAGATCTTATTGAGATAGGAAAGATATTCATATTTTAAAGAAGGTTTTTGAACCGTCGCTCTCCCTATCGATAGGAACTAACTTTTTTTGTTATTATTAACAAGCTTAAGTATACACAGCAATGTGTTGCTACCCTATTCTATATGAAAGATTACACAGTTTATATAAAAAACTAGCTATAAGTTCATCTAATATTCCCATCTCACAGGATGGTTAGTTATACATGGAATCAGGGGATAAAATACCAGCCTCAATAAAAAAAATCAACTCTGACTAACAATCAGGTGAGAACATAAAATGTAAGGCTGATCTATTAGCCTCCGTTAGCAAAATCTGGGTACAGCACAAGAATATCTTCCATATTCCTAAGTGTATGAAGTAATTACAGAGTTCAAAGTACCTTATACCATTTGGCATGAAGTCACTTATAACAGGGCAATCACAGATATAGTGTTGGTGAGTATGTCCCAGCTCTTGTTCACATAGTTTACAGTAGGAATATTCACCATTGGGGGCCATTCATTACCTGCAGCCACCTGCGATACATATCGATATCCTAGCCTAATTCTGGCAATTACAATGTCACACTGTCATTGTGACACTAGTGGAAGTTTTATGCTGTCCGTTCATATAATTCTCGGTTCTAAACATGTTTAGTTATTTTAGTTTATATATTATGCACCCCATACCCATCTTGTGGGCGGTAGTGGAAAAGGTTACAGAGGCACATAAACATGTCATATCTCTTTATACTCTTGCTTTCTGGCTTTTGTGTGTCAGTGACTGCTCTTCTGTCTTCCCTAATTACCTAAAATATTGCGGCTTTGACAGAAGAAATTGGAATGCCCATATCCCACTCAATTTCAGGCTTATCACATTCAGTTTTAGCTGCCTTGTCTGTGTCATCATGCTGGACAACACCTATATGAGAAGGTATCCATATAAATGAGACTTTGAAACTCCTACTGTTTGCAATAATAATGTTGTTTATAATGGATGTTACAACTACAACCTTTTGAAGATCAATGCTAATTTTATCTAGATAATGTAATAAACGAAAGTTTTCTATGTCAACAGAAAGGCAGAAATATAAGCTACACTTTAAATACTTTGTCATAAATATAACTGAAGTGAAAGCGAAGATATATGCCTTTGTATAGCTACTTGATACTGTAGAGTTACTTGATGGCTTGCTCTAAGAGTGTGAAGCCCTTCACACCAGCCAATAAATTGTGTAATTTATTTCCATATATGCTAATTAACCTTAAAATCTATATGTCAGAAGGAAGGAAGATGTAGACGTTAATGTGACAATATTTCAAGAAATATCTCTCTCTCTCTAAAGTTAAATAATACAACCCTATCGCTGGTGTCCGGACACATGAAAGCTACTTAGGTATCAGTGGCCAGCCAGGCGGAGATCACAGGCTGTACAATACTGATAAACTATGTAATTCACAGAGATGCGTTGATAAACATTAATGTTTTATATTTTATTAAAAATACAGATATAAACTTTGTTTCATACGTTAAATGTAACAATATTTCAGTATATATAATATAAGCATAGTATATATAATTCAGTATATACAATATATAATAAGACAGTGTCAGACCACCTACCTTGAGGTTACCTTGAGGTGCTTCCGGGGCTTAGCGTCCCCGCGGCCCGGTCATCGACCAGGCCTCCTGGTTGCTGGACTGATCAACCAGGCTGTTGGACGCGGCTGCTCGCAGCCTGACCACGGAGGAAGAATTGAAACAGGAATTTCCTTTAGTACTTTCTTATATTAATACATCTTCTGCAGGAACCTTTCCTTCTGAAGATGTATTAATATACGAAAGTACTTAAGGAAATTCCTGTTTCAATTCTTCCTCCGTGGTCTGACACTGTCACATTTTTCATTACGTGTTAATTTTCGTGATTTACACACAAAATATATAATAAGATATTGTATATTTAACAATATAAGTATAAGACCCAAGATATATTTATGATTTAACGATTTCCCATAAAGTTGCAATGATACCCTAGTTGCACACTATCATCATATACAGAAAAAATTAATTATAAAGCTGACCAAACCACACACTAGAAAGTGGAGGAACGACGACGCCGTTTCGGTCCGTCCTGGGCCATTCTCAAGTCGATTGTGAACTTAATCGACACAATCGACTTAGATTGGTCCAGGACGGACTGAAACGTCGTCATCCCTTCACTTTCTAGTGTGTGTGGTTTGGTCAACATATTTCAGCCACGTTATTGTGACTCCTCGTCTGCTTAACTTATAAAATTTAAGTCATCTTAATACACAAAACAGAAGTAAAGATATATACTGTTATATATTAATTATGACGCATGATCGATGTCTAGTTGAATTATGGTTGAAACAGTCAGATTATATATGTCAGCCACAAGCAAGTAATTATCAAAAGAAGGTGCCAAGCTGAGGATTGTCATCCACAAGTACAGCCACTTTTACCTTTATTATAAACTTTAATATATATTCTATATCATCATAAATTCGGAAACATACAATATATTTCTAATTTTGTTTGATTAAATTATATATTTTGAAAACAGAGATGTGTTCTTGTTTACCTAATATAGAGCATGAATACCACAGACTCATCGTACGAGTTGTAATATATTCTGCAGTTCATACTTATCCTGTGAGTCTCAGTGTATTTTGAACCGCATACTCATACTCATACTGTGAGTCTTAGTTTATTGTGCACCCTATACTCATCCTGAGGCTTAGGTTACTGTCCACCCCTTAGTCATCATGTCTCCCAAGGGGTCCGTGTAATTGCCCGAAGCTAATTACCCCCGAGGATCACAGGCCTCCTCCGGTTGGTTGTTTGGTTTACCAGGCTGTTTGACGCGGCTGTCGTTTACACACATTACATTATATGTGGATATATATATATATATATATATATATATATATATATATATATATATATATATATATATATATATATGTATATATATATATATATTATCAAGAAGTAGACAGACATTTAGAATTAAGGATATGTAGGGGTAACAGAACCTTGTGGAGTAGCAAAGTAATGACCTAGGTACCTTATATAAAATATTTTCTTTCATATACTAATTCAATCTTAGTGTTAGGGAAATTTAAGGTTGGCAGGGATTAGGCATCATTCGCAGCGTATCTCGTAAGTTGGTGCAATTATCAGCTTTCCACATGGATTGGTGGCTGATAATTCCTGATGTGAGACCGGCTTCGCTGGCCTGCGGAGTGGGGGTGCTGCGCCGGATCCCCAAGTCTAGGGCTGCCCGCAGCTACTTACCATATGTCAAGTGCCAAGTGCTCACTACTGATGCAAGTTGGGGGTTGCAGACTTTACATGTACTAGGCACTAGCATGTCATTACCCCTGGAAAATCTTAAATAATTTTCACGCCCTCTGCGTATGCACAATATATTTTATCCATACTGTACTGGCTGTGCCAATCATTTATCTCTGGCATTGTTTAATTATTGGCATTGTTTAATTATAGCATTACGCTATTTTACCATGAAAATCTTCATTATTCTTCCTATGCCCTCTGCGTATGCAGAATATATTTTATCATACTGTACTGGCTGTGCCACTCATTATCTCTGGTATTGTTTTAATTATAGCACTACGCTGTTTGCGAGTACTGCAACATTGCTTCGGCTAGCCGACTCTAGGCACGATTAACGTCCTATGACTTATTCACTTGGTTGCATCTTTGCAGTACTGGCATGCTACTCAGTCATGTTACGATTTCTTTTATTGTGGTACAGCAGTCGCTCTGTAAATATTAATTAATAAATTAAGGTCCCCCCGCTCCTGTTTGTTTTTCTCTCCGCCCAGAAATGGCCCCTGCATAATTTAAATTAAGCGGGGGAATTCTGGGAGCGAGAATAAACATATACGCAGCGCTCAGAGAGCTGCGCGCGCCGTGGGGGGGCGCACATTTAAGCAAACGCACGAGCAGTTTCTCCCTCTTTCCACTAGGCTCCGCTACGCTTCACACGAAACACCCGCCCTCCTCCCTTGACTGCAGAACTTCTTATGCTCTCCGAGCCCCACATGTTTCGCCTACGCTTCTCTTTAATTTGGGGGGGTGCTGCGCCGGATCCCCAAGTCTAGGGCTGCCCGCAGCTACTTACCATATGTCAAGTGCCAAGTGCTCACTACTGGTGCAAGTTGGGGGTTGCAGACTTTACATGTACTAGGCACTAGCATGTCATTACCCCTGGAAAATCTTAAATAATTTTCACGCCCTCTGCGTATGCACAATATATTTTATCCATACTGTACTGGCTGTGCCAATCATTTATCTCTGGCATTGTTTAATTATTGGCATTGTTTAATTATAGCATTACGCTATTTTACCATGAAAATCTTCATTATTCTTCCTATGCCCTCTGCGTATGCAGAATATATTTTATCATACTGTACTGGCTGTGCCACTCATTATCTCTGGTATTGTTTTAATTATAGCACTACGCTGTTTGCGAGTACTGCAACATTGCTTCGGCTAGCCGACTCTAGGCACGATTAACGTCCTATGACTTATTTCACTTGGTTGCATCTTTGCAGTACTGGCATGCTACTCAGTCATGTTACGATTTCTTTTATTGTGGTACAGCAGTCGCTCTGTAAATATTAATTAATAAATTAAGGTCCCCCCGCTCCTGTTTGTTTTTCTCTCCGCCCAGAATTCCTGATGTGAGACTGAATGTGTGCTTTGCCAGTGTGTTAATCTTTAATTAACATTTTTTTTCAAAATATTTTTTTTTCGGGAATAATACATATTGTTCTTGATGGGGGTGGGTGGGGGTGATTTTTTGTGCGTTAACAGTAATAAAAGGGTGAAATTTTGAGTGCAGAGTAAGGACAAAACACCCATACAAATACGGAAAATCACCTCCACCCCAGCTGCGCCTGACGATCAAGGCCACTATACGCTCCAATACTCTCAACTTCCCCAGCTGAGAAGAATCCTGGACTGACATAAATATTATGAAATTCACAAATGTCATACTGTCAGTCAGATGTCACTGGTCAGAAGCAAGAAATTAGATGTAAAAGATATTGTGAGACTTAGTAGCACGAGGCAAGATACTACAGAGATGAAATTAGATATTTCAATGTTCTACTTTTTATTAAAGTATAGGTTACATTTTAATT
>WNGS01097737.1:0-15333 GCA_020271785.1 Procambarus virginalis
CCAACCAGAGTGATAATGACGGGCTAGCTTGCGGAATACCAGCATTGATACAGGCTTACCACTCAAATTATAGCGTGTATGATTATACAGTAGTATATTTTTTAAATGATAAACAGCTCTAGTTCGGAAACTAGTTGCTTTATTAATTCAAGTGCCAAATAGTTAAAAGTCCATACGACTAGCAAGTACTTTCAAGATGTCTACACTCCAAATGTAAAATTAACCCTTAAGGCCTTAAAGGGGCATCTCACAAGGCAGATTAACAAATGTGAAGACATGAGTAATCAAACTCCAGTTAATTATGCAGCACTGGAAAACTATCTTAAGCTTACACGGAACAAATATGACCGTGTGTTGCAACAAATGAAACAGTATCAAGATATACTTAATAATTCTAGTATTGATGAAGATACGATGAACAACATTCTCCAAGAACACTCTGATTATGAAGATGCAATGTTTGAACAATTCAACGTTATGAAGATTTGATAGACGCCCATAAGGCCAATATAAATTTGCAGCTACAACTACCCAGAATCAGACAGCACCAGAAGTCAAATTACCATCACTCAGTCTTCCAACTTTTTCTGGAACAGAGGACGAGAATTGGGACAATTTCTGGAGCAAATTTGTCGATTCTGTGGATTCTAATGTCAATGTACCAAAGACGACAAAGTTTACGTATTTACAGAGTGTCTTGAAGGATGAAGCCTTTCAGGTAGTCTGTAATCTGAATCACACAGATGACGATTATGACAATGCTGTACAACTACTCAAGGACAACTATGCGAAGCCTGAAAGGACTATCAGAATTTTAACCCAGAAGCTGTTAGATATTAAACATCCAAATAATACAGCAGTCTCACTCCAAGCCTTTAGATTGGAGCTTGAGTCTTTGCTTAAGGCACTTAAAAAAAAGTAAACTTGGATGAATCAGACTGGATAATCCAAGTCCATATGACTCGCAAATTACCCAGGGACATCCTGGATAAGTTGTTTGTGTTGTATGGAAAGTCATATCTGACAGTAACAGAGATTACAAAGGGGTTACAAACCATCATAGAACGAGAAAGAGTTATCCCAGATGAAAAAGCGACATCTAAACCTTCGTCTACTACTAATAGTAAACAACAGAGTACAAACAGTACTCCAAACAAATCTAAAACAACTTCTCCCTCTCCAAAGTGGAGACAAGGCAGTGTGGGCACATACGCAGTTGGTACCTCCAAACCTACAGGTAACGCGTCACCCAAATCGGTGACTCCTCAAGATACTGTTAACGTCTGGAGACCATGTCTGTTCTGTGAACAATCACATTCCATGTACAATTGCAGACGATACCCCGATCGTGCAACACGCATAAAACGACTCAAGGAGATACATAGATGTACCAAGTGTATAAGGGAACATCATCCCGACAGCTGCACATCAACAATACGCACCTGTTATAGGTGCCATAAGGGTCAACACCATACAGCACTTTGTGGGGATTCAAGTACAAAGTCTGCCAAACCACAGGAGGAGGAAGGAACTAACACCTCAGTACAGCTTTGTACTGTGCTACCTGACATAAGTGTTTTCTCAACAAGGTCTAAACATAAATCAGCTCTACCTACTGCACGATTGATCATTAGAAATGGAGAGAACAAAGCCACCGTACGTGGATTATTTGATCAAGGGTCCCAATTGACCTTTATATCCAAAGAGTTGGTAGATACCCTGAAACTTACACCTGTAGAGGAGACACGAATAAACATAGCAGGATTCCTGACTGACTCAGGAGCCCGAGTTTTCAAGGTAGTACAACCCAAAGTACGATTAGGAGGTTACGAACAAAATGTACAAGCTCTAGTAGTAGATAGATTCCCAACAGATCTATATGTATATGGTCTGGGGACAACAGCCAAATTCCTAGAAAAAAGGGGAATTCATTTGGCTGATAAAATCACAACAGATAACCTTTCCAATATTGGAATCCTTATGGGATCAGATGTCTACCATAAGTTTATCAAAGGAAAGGAATACAAACACGGTATGAACGTGTTACCATCTGCAGGTGGCTATTTGCTAACAGGCCCTGTATTACGGCTAAACCAACCCGCACCTGTAGAACACCAACATGCCAACCCAGTAATGGTTGCATGACTAGGAGACCAGTCTCCACTGCAACTCAGAGACATGTCCGAGGAAGAGCTTGATCCCCCTGTACACAAGTTATGGGACCTGGCAACTCTCGGCATTGTCCCTGAACAACCTAGCCCAGATGATGACTGGACTTACAAACAATACCTGGACTCAGTTATATACAGAGATAATCAATACTGGGTCAGGCTACCATGGAAGCTGAATCACCCTCAGCTACCCGTCAACCATTTTATGGCACAAAACCAATTGAGATCACAGGTGTTGCGCTTACAAAGACAACCTGAGAACTTGAAGTTGTACCATGAAATAATACAGAAGCAACTCGATGACAAATTTATCGAAGTTGTTACAAATGATAACCCAAAGGAAGGTCACTACTTACCACATCATTGTGTACAGAAGAATTCTGCAACTACCCCATTACGGATAGTATTTAATTGCAGTGCTAAAATGAGGCCGAGTAGTGTTTCGTTAAACGACTGTCTTCAAACTGGCCCTAGCCTAACACAAAGGCTTTACGACGTGCTGTTAAAGTTCCGTATTGGGACTTATGCATATACGGCCGACATCAGCAAGGCATTCCTTAGGGTAGGTCTTCAAGAAGAAGACCGGAACTACACAAAGTTCCTATGGATTAAGGATCCTAACGATCCGAACAGTGAATTAATCACTTACCGGTTTGCCTCTGTCCTTTTTGGCGCCACGTCATCTCCTTTTCTGCTCCAAGCTACCTTGGATACGCACTTGAAGAAGTCCAATAGCCCAAACAAGACGGAAATTAGCAAAAACCTGTATGTGGATAATTTTCAAGGTACAACCAACAGTGAAAGTAAACTGTTGGACATATACCATGAGGCCAATCGAGAATTAATGGGAGCCAATATGCCTCTCCAATCTTGGGTCTCTAACAATGAAAAATTAAATCAACTGATCTCAACTGAATTTCCCGATTACCAGGTACCCGAGATGACAAAGGTACTAGGTGTCGAATGGAACACGACAACAGATCAGTTGACAATCAAGTCAGTGGAGCCTGATACCACTAACTTAACAATGAGAAAATTACTATCACAAGTCAGCAAACCCTTCGACCCATTAGGACTATTAAGCCCAGTACTGATTAATGGGAAGTTGATAATACAGGAATGTTGGCAACAAAAGATAGGCTGGGATGATCTTCTAACACCTGCCTACAAGAAAAATGGCAAGGTTTAGTAAAAGATTTAAGTACCCTAGAGTCTGTCAAGTTCCCCAGGAACACAGTAGTAAATGAAAAAGAACCAATTAAGCTACATGTATTCTGTGATGCCTCAGGAAAGGCTTATGGAACAGTAGCTTACCTGGTCACAAATGGGCAAGCCAATTTGCTCACATCAAAGGCCAGAGTGGCACCTTTAAAGAAAAGATCACTGCCACAACTGGAATTAACAGCCTTACTGTTAGGAGTAAGATTGGCTCATTATTTGATCAAGGCCTTACGCCACATCCACTTTAAAGAAACAGTAGTTTGGTCAGATAATGAGGCAGTACTACAGTGGGTTAAGAACAATAACAGTAAGAATCCTTACGTGAGTAACCGCGTTAAGGAAATACGAGAGTTGTCAGCAGGGTATAAACTAAGATATGTACCCACAAAGAGAATCCAGCTGACTATCTCTCCCGAGGACTGACTTTACGGCAATTAACAAAGGCAGAGATGTGGTTCAATGGACCTCAGTGGCTAATCAGCGACCAGTGGCCTGAACAAAAGCCACAAGTCATTGTGACCAATGTTACTGTTCCCACTGAGAACCCAGAACCACCTCGGACTTTGGTAATTGATCCTACTCGGTACTCTGAACTGAACAAACTTATAGGTGTCACCCAAGTAGTGTTTGATTTTCTAAAGAAAATAGGAATCAAGCATAAATTCCCTAATGCCCTAAGGTATTGGGTCAAAAGAGCTCAGATCGACACATTCGGGACAGAATTTGACAATGTTCCAAAGAAGCTACAACGTGATCTGGGTCTCTGGTTAGACACTGACAATTATAACATAATCAGATGCGGAGGCCGCTTACAGCACGCTGACATAGATTTGGAAGCAAAAAATCCAATATTGCTCCCTCGTCACCACATAGTAAGCAAACTAATTGTGTTACATATACACAAATACTGCACTCTGCATGGTGGGGTATTAGATACTCTCACAGACTTAAGACAACAGTACTGGCTACCCCAAGGTAGACAGACAGTAAAATCAATAATCAAATCCTGTGTTGTTTGCCGGAGATACGATGCCAGAGTGTGTCCATATCCTGGCCCACCTCCACTTCCGAAGGAACGAGTCGTACATATTCGTCCCTTTGAGACTACAGGAGTAGATTTCACAGGAGCACTAACACTTACAGGCACTAAAGACAAGAAACCAGTAAAAGCTTACATCTGTCTTTTTACTTGTGCCACAACAAGGGCAGTCCATCTAGAAGTGACTCCCGATATGAGTGCCGAAGCATTCTTACAGGCTTTCCGCAGGTTTGCTTCACGTAGATCCTGTCCTAAGTTAATGATCTCAGACAATGGGTCCAACTTAGTGGCAGGAGAAGCATGTCTGAGGAAAATCTGGACACATCCAAAGGTACGCACAGCCCTAAA
Organism: Procambarus virginalis; assembly: GCA_020271785.1. Taxonomy (NCBI): domain Eukaryota; kingdom Metazoa; phylum Arthropoda; class Malacostraca; order Decapoda; family Cambaridae; genus Procambarus; species Procambarus virginalis. The sequence continues at coordinate 4,780 of WNGS01097737.1, forward strand.
TCAACGGCAGTGCCATTGGAAATTCATACCTCCCAGAGCACCATGGCACGGAGGCTTCTATGAACGCATGGTTGGTACGGTAAAACGTTCTCTACGGAAAACCCTACACCGCCAAAAGATTGACCTGCAGGAGCTTCAAACAGTAGTCATAGAGATAGAAGCACGAGTCAATAACCGACCACTTACCTACCTCTCTGATGATGTTTTGCAGCGTGAACCATTAAGTCCAGCTCATTTGATGTATGGTAGACCTCTCAAAACACTTGTGTCCCTTACGGACGAGGAACCAGAGGATCCTTCATATGTCCAAGAGAGTGATTTGGTTCAACGTTTCAAACATCTATCAAGGGTGATAAGTCGGTGGAATGACGTATGGACTCGAGAATACCTTACAGCTCTGAGAGAGTATCATTACGGGGCAAACAACCCCTACAACAGAATTAACTTGAACCCTGGTGACATAGTTCTGGTGGATAGTGATGGACCACGCTCAGAGTGGCCTATAGGTCAAATAGTCTCTGTTCATCCAGACAGCCAGGGCATCTTGAGAATAGTGAAAGTGAAATGCCGAGGCAATACTACTCTCAAAACTTTAGAGAAATTAGTTCCTTTAGAACTGGCCAGGAACGAAGACGTACAGCGACTTCCAGCACCCGATACGCCAGTACGGGACATACGTCCCCAAAGGACTGCAGCTCAACAATGTAAACTCAAATTAAAGCAGCATTATAATTCTGAAGGAGAAGAATAAAGTGATCGCAGTCCTTACCGGGACTTCGACCCGTGTTCTTCCCCCCCGGAATTATGTCGGGAAACCGACACACTTATACACAAATAGTATAGTCTTCCCTTAACAGTATCCTCTTAAATTTTAGAGAATGGGAGACTCCGTGACGTCATCGACGTCGACGTATATTTACATTATTAAACCACTGTTCATACAACAGTTTAATGTCTAAATTGAATAAAAAAGTGTTCAATAAGACTGAATATAATTATTAACACCAAAATATAGCTTGATTCCCTTGTTAACGTAAATTTAACTTAGAAGTGGAAAAAAAATATTGGAACAAGGGAAGGAGAGTCTCTTACAGACGCCATGCTGACACGAAAACAATAACAATGGGTGCTCGTGTGTTGTGATAATGGCCACACAGGATAGACCTACTCTGCCTTAAGAAACTGCCATAGCAACATCACTACTACAAATAAGAGCACTCCAGTATCCGTCTTACCAAGTATTTGTTTATTATTCTAGTGCACTGATTAATATTCAAAGGGTATTGGCGGTCATGATATATGAACAACACTAACACCATGTACGTGTACCCCATTTTTACAGCCCTCACATACCATGTTATATCTGTATTGATATGCTTAGGGAAATGTACTAACTCCTTGCATCCCAAACAGGTAAATTGTGACTTGGAACAGCAAGTAGCTGAGCAGTAGAACTATGTACATGTACCTAGCTGTTGCCAGCCTTGAAGGCCTCCACAGCCGCCATTGGCACCATGAGGCACAGGGCCACACCCACATAGATGCTACCATGACACAGCCTTAGTGGGCCCTTACTACAGGCTCAGATAAGGCCATTCTAGTTATTGTAGTAGTAGTATTCATAACTAGTAATAATTGTTGAAATAATAGTAGATTAGACCACCATATGTGGTATGATAAAATAATATAATTAAACTTAGGTAAACAATTTGCAGTTTAAGAAGGAGCCATTACAAAGTGGTTTAAGCTACAAATTGTCCCCCCCAATTTGTGTGAGATTAATTTCAGGCAGTTTTAACAAGTACATACAGTCCACTCAATTTCTTACCTACTAAGAAAAAAATAAGATAAACTTTAATTTACTGAAGTCAATTAAAAGAAGATATACTGCCTGGAGTTTTTACCACAAGTCTCATTGCTTTAGACTTCTGTGCAGATATTTTTATCCCTAAAACGCTGCATTCGGATGTTACTTTATCTAATGCACCTTGTGCTTTATTTAGAAGTGAAGGACCTGTAATGACTAATGCTAGATCGTCAGCATAGCTTAGCAATTTAACCCCTTCTGTAAATGTCATGGTAACAAGGTTTTCCATAAGGATGTTAAAGAGAATAGGACTGAAGACTCCTCCTTGTGGAGTCCCATTCTCATGCAAGTGGAAGTCCGACACCTGTCCTTGCAACTTTACTCTGGCATACCTGTGACTTAGGTAATCTTGAATCTATGCTAGCATATTTTCCTTTACACCTTTTTTAACTAAGGTGTGTAAAATTGCTTGCGGGCTTGCAAGTTCGAATGCTTTTTCTAGATCAAGGAAGATCACTATAGCTGGACCTGAGTTAACTGTTCCTAATAATGTGGCTATGCAGTCGGCAGTACCTACTCCTCTAGTGAAGCCAAATATGTGTTTATGAAGGTCTCCAGTCTTCCACAGTAGCCTAATTAAGACCATCCGTTCTGCAGTTTTACTAATGCATGATGTTAATGAAATGAGTCTGTAATTGCCAGGTTCTTTCGGCTTAGGAATCGGTATGATGTCTGCTTTCTTCCAAGAGGTCGGTAGTTTGCCTTGCTGCCAAGATGCATTGATGACGTCCAATATTCCGTGTTATCCAGTAGGACTTGCATGTGCGATCAATGAGTATGTAATGTTATCAGCACCTGGTGCAGTGTCCTTACCACCTTTTTTGGCTCTGATTAGTTCTTGTGTGGTGAAGGGACAGTCACATTCGTCATTTATTGCTATGCTCTCATGAATGACTGTCAACCTCTCTTGTTTCAATTGTTCTTGCTGCCTTCGGACCATTGCAGGAAGTTGATATGAATATGTTCTTTCTGCAAATTGGAGGGCAAGTCTCTCAGCTTCCTGCAATGGTTGAATACATGCCTGTGGTCGGGCTGGTCGACCTGATATAGTTTTAATCTGACCCCATATCTTGCCAAGACTACTATGTTCATTTAGAGTTTGACACCACTCAAACCATCTTGCCTCCTTTACTTCTCGAGAAACTCGTCTTGCTTCAGATACCACCGCTCTTAGCAGAGTTCTTCCTTCTGGTGTGGGGTTTCTCTTTCGATGTTTTCTGAAGATGTTGACTCTGTGGTTCTGTTCTTTAACTTCATTACTATAGAACCAATAGTTCTTTCGTTTTGTGTTTCCTGCGATAATGACTGGAATAGCTTTGTTTGCAGCAGCTGCAATAGCTTCCTGCAGATTGGTCTCGTGTATGTTCAAATCCTCAGGTGGCGTGTATGTTGTATACCATTTTTCAAGTTTTTCTTGGTATATATTCCAATTGGCCTTTCTTAAATTCCACCTAGGTTGTGCAGGTGGTGTAGGAGGTCGTTCTATGTTTAGTGTTGTGATAGTAGCATAGTGGTCACTGGTGATCACCGGGTCTACTTCCCACTTCGCCTGATGCTTGAGTGCTGTTGAGATTAATGTAAGATCAAGGGAACCTCCTAGAATGTGAGTGGGTTCCCCAGTGTTGAGAAGTGTAATTTCAGGTACTTCTCGCAGAGCTGCAGCTAAATGGTGCCCATCAGCATTGGCTGGCCCAGTCGCACCTAACTCTTGCTGATGAGCATTAAAATCCCCAGCAATAATTACATTTTCCTCCGTCGCCAAGGCAAGCGCCGCCTCTGGTTCTAGTTTACGTCTAGAGGGCTTGTAAACGTTGTATATGAGGAGCTCAATATTAGCCATATTCACTGTTCCTGCTAATACCTCTACTCAATCCCCACATGAAACCGGGTCTATTTTCTTGCTGGGTATGCTGTTCCTGACTAGGGTCATTAACCCTCTTTGTCTCCCCTGCTCATACGGTATAACATAGTGCTGATATCCAGCTAATCTGAAGGATTTCGTGGCTGGGAAAAGAGTTTCTTCCAAAACGATTATATCTGCTTTCGTGCTGATTGCAGCCTCCTGAAGTGTGTGGTTTTTATTTCCAAGACCTTGTATGTTCCACTGCAGTATTTGTAATGGCCAGACGACGGTTTCGGTTGGTGTTGCCTGTTCTAGTAGAACTCCTCTTCGGAATCGACCTTTATATTCTCCGCCTCGCATGTCGTGTCGCTGCAAATCGGACTGCATTGATTGCTCGTGGTCATCCCCGGCATTGTTGGAATCTGTGCATAACTGTGGTCCATCACTTTGTTGTTGGTATTGCTGCATGTCGGACTGCATTGATTGCTCGTGGCCGTTTCTTGTGTTGTTGGAACCTGTGTATCTCTGCTGTTCAATACGTCTTTGTTGGTGTTGCTGCATATCAGACTGCATTGGTTGTTGGTATCTGTCTCTTGTGTTGTAAGATTCTGTTAATCTTGGGTGGTCACTGCTTCTTGCAGTTGTTTTTGTAAATGATGATGTTCTGGTGTCTTGACTACCCGACTGTTGTTGGTAGTCTGTATGTCCATGTTGCGTTGTTTGTCCTCTTGTGCTCCATCTTGTCTCAGACTGTCTATTTCGTGTGTAACTGTGGCCTGCTGCACGATCTTGTCCATTATCACACAAGTGATTTCTTGAGTCTGTTGCTGTGAGGCGTTCTGCGTCATCTGTAAGCAATTGATAATGGTCTCTGCCATGATCTTCACGATGTTTTTCAGCTGGACCTCGGTAAAACTGTATATCTGTTGTGTTGTTGATTCCGAAAGTAATTGTTTTTTGCTCTTCTGCATTTGCTGTATTTCTGCAGCACTTTTGTGCATTTTCTGATTTGGAATTAATAGATTCGGGAAATTTTGCTCTGTGAGAGTGGGGTGTCTGTAGAGGCTGTGCACGAGTGTTCCAGACGTTGGTGTTGGTGTATGTGGGGCTGGTCTGTGTGTTTATCCTGGCCTGAGCTGTCTGCACTTTTTCTTTCCGTGCAGAGCAGGTTGTGCTCCAGGCATGATGTTTGCCTCCACAATTTGGACATTTGGCTGTTGTGGCCTGGTTTGCTTTGTGCTTGGCTATACAGTCTTTGGTTGGATGTCTCAGGCTGCACACTCCGCATCTCTCGTGTCCGGTGCAGCGTGATTGATGGTGGCCGAATTTCTGACACCTGAAGCAGCGCAGGGGTTCTGGGACGTATGGTCTCTGTCGGTATGTTTACCAATTTCCGTGACTGAATGTTTCTGGCACATGTCCTATGACAGTCACCAGAAACTGACGTGTCGCTGCCTTGTCTACTTTTGTGCGGCATCGTTCCGCATTCAGGATTTGCTTGTGTTCTAGTACTGGATCCAGGGGAAAGTTGATTGAATATCCCAAAAGCACGACTCATGTGCGTCTTTCTGAAGGATCCAGCTTTTCCAAGCACACAGGTTTCCCTTGCAGGACTCTTACTTTTTCCAAGTAATTTGCAGTCTGTTGGTCTTGTGATGTCATTATTATTTCTCCTTTCAGGTTGACTGTAATGGAAAGTTTGAGCTCTCGTTGTTCTTTTTCCATTGCCGTTACTACTCCATATGCAGTAGGAAAGTGATCTGTCTGCATTATCTTGAATTTTGGAAGATGTGCAGAGTCTGGCGATGTCTGGTGTGAGGCTGATGGTGTCCTCTCCTGTCTCATACTGTTGTCCTGTGGCTGTGTTGTGGAGACAGGTACAATGTCGGACACTGGCTGGCGTGTGACTGGTGCTGTCCTCTCCTGTCTCATACTGTCGTCCTGTGGCTGTGTTGTGGACAGAGAAGCATTGTCTGACACTGGCTGGTGTGAGACTGATGATGTCCTCTCTAGGTCCATTACGTCTGCTGTCTTGGTGGTAGAAGCCAGTGGTGAAGCCTTGATAGCAGTTTTTCTTCGGTGCCTGCTGCACATCGGTCCACCGTCCCTCCTCGTCTGAAAGCTGCCTCCATTTCCTCTTACTCTTAGCCTTCCCCATGACTCTCTCTCCACGTAGTGAGGACCGAATCATTGCCGTACCTAATGCCTGAGACACTCCTACGCCTGGAGAAATTCATTCCCATCCAACGGAGGTCATAGAATGATTCCTCCAGGTGGAATCAGAGATACCTAACACCTAAAAGAGCTGTTTGGTCTACCTTTCCCTGTTAGGCTCAGTACACCTTCTAAGGTGCTCCCTTGTGGTAATTCCCATGGGATATCGCCTTGCCCTTCAGGGTGGGACATTAAGTGACCTGGTTAGTAATACGGTCCTCAAAAAAAAAAAGTGCGGTACGAGAGTTTGGGTCGCCTGCGTACTGGGTTGCGCAGAATACCAGTCAGCTGGACAACTGGTAATCAACAACGTTGCTTCTCCATCAATTGTAGACGAAATTGGAATTGTTTCCTTCAAAACAAAATATTGTCTGGGTCTTGGAGTACTGATGTATTCTTCCTCACAAAACCGTGATGAATTGAGCTGATGGGTGTTCAGAATCGTGAGTTGTCCAGGAACAAATCCGTGTGCGACCAGCAAGCAATGGCGCTGGCAGCGAGTGAGTTTCTCTATGATCCTGGTTTCGGTGCTGTAGCGATGACGATTGGCCCATATTTCTTGATGCTTCTATATTGGTGCGGAGTCTTGAAGTGGGTAGAATATAGTTGTGCATTAATTGGCTGTTGATTGCTGGTGTTGATTTCATGATGTGTAGTGCCTCGCAGATATCAAGCCGCCTGCTATCGCTGTATCTATCAATGATTTCTGTGTTTTTTGTTAAGACTTCTCTGGTGGTGGTCTGGTTGTGGGAAGAGATTATATGTTCCTTTAATGGAGCCCTGTTGTTTATGCATCGTTAATCACCTGGAAAGAGATGTTGTTGTCTTGCCTATATACTGAGCTCTTTGAGGCTTACAGTCTCCAAGTGGGCATTTGAAGGCATAGACGACATTGGTCTCTTTCAAAACGTTCTGCTTTGTGCCTGGAGAGTTTCTCATTAGTAGGTTGCCGTTTTTTTGGGCTTTATAGTAAATCGTCGATTGTATCTTCTGATTTTTGTCTGTAGGGATAACATTCCTATTAACAATATCATAGCCAGTTTCACCTTCCTTCTTATGATGTCTTCAACGAAATCATTGGAGAAGCCGTTGTTGACTAGGACCTGCCTTACCCTACAGAGTTCTTCATCGACTTGCTTCCATCCTGAGCTGTGGCTGAGAGCACAGTCGACATAAGCGTTAACAACACTCCTCTTGTACCTGTCTGGGCAGTCACTATTGGCATTGAAACACATTCTTTGTTTCCTTAGTGTAGACTGTAGTGTGGAAACCTCCACTCCTTTCCATGACTGTTACATCTAGAAAGGGCAGCTTCCCATCTTTCTCCATCTCGTAAGTGAAACGCAACACAGAATTCTGCTCAAATGCCTCCTTCAGCTCTTGCAGATGTCTAACATCAGGTACCTGTGTAAAAATGTCGTCAACATACCTGCAGTATATGGCCGGTTTCACGTTCATGTCGACTAAGACCTTTTGTTCGATGGTACCCATATAGGAGTTCGCAAACAAGACACCTAGGGGAGAACCCATGGCGACCCCATCTACTTGCTTATACATGTGCCCATCCGGGCTCAAGAAAGGTGCCTCTTTAGTACAAGCTTGGAATAGTTTCCTTAGAATGTTTTCAGGTATGTCAAGAGGAGTACAGGCCGGATCACGATACACTCTGTCCGCTATCATCCCAATTGTTTCATCCACAGGTACGTTGGTAAACAGTGATTCTACGTCCAACGAGGCTCTTATCCCTGTGGCCCGTGTTCCGCGCAGTAAGTCAACGAATTCCTTTGGAGACTTCAGGCTGAAGGCGCAAGGGACATAAGGAGTCAGCAAGCCATTGAGTCGCTTCGCCAGTCTGTACGTAGGTGTGGGTATATGGATGATGATTGGCCTAAGTGGGTTTCCAGGCTTGTGTGTCTTGATATTTCCATATGCGTATCCAGGTTTGTATTCCATGTGAGGAACCTGGATACATACGCATATCCAGGTTTGGAATACAAACCTAGATACGCATATGGAAATGTCAAGACACACAAGCCTGGAAACCCACTTAGGCCAATCATCATCCATATACCCACACCTACGTACAGACTGGCGAAGCGATTCAACAGCTTGCTGACTAATTATGTCCTTTGTGCCTTCAGCCTGAAGTCTCCAAAGGAATTTGTTAATCTTTCCAGCCGATTAACGATGCATAAGCAACAGGGCTCCATTAAGGAACATATAATCTCTTCCCACAACCAGACCATCACCAGAGAAGTCTTAACAAAAAACACAGAAATCATCGATAGATACAGCAATAGCAGGCAGCTTGATATCTGCGAGGCACTACACATCAAAAAGTCAACTCCAGCAATCAACAGCCAATTAATGCACAACTATATTCTACCCACTTCAAGACTCTGCACCAATATAGAAGCATCAAGGAATATGGGCCAATAGGCCTTTTGCAGTTACTTCCATTCTTCCCTTTAACTTACCCAATATTATACCCATCGTTTCGCGTTGTATCTTGTGTTGAAAGTTTGTTTTCACCTCATCCAAAACTGTTGTAACATATCACCTCACCCAGATGCAGGTATATAAAATGAAAGCCGTTTAAATTATAGCATAGAAGAACTCTGTTTAGTGTTTGCAGGTTATAGTTGTGTGTGTGTAAACTAAAGTCTTTGAAAATGTAATAAGTTATTACGAAACGCGTTCAAGTGTCGCGTCAGACTAGAAATAAAAATGAATTTTGGAGAATTGATTTTTTCAGTTACCATCGACAGTGAAAAGAAACATAAGAAATATTGAGAAAATTCGTGCTAGAATTATTTATCTTACTTTTTCGGTCATATTTAATAATATATGTTTACAAGAAAGACTGCTACCAAAATATACTAATATATATATATATATATATATATATATATATATATATATATATATATATATATATATATATATATTAGTATATTATATATATAGTATATTATGTATATACTATATATATGTATATATATAATGTATATATTAGTATATTATATATTAGTATATATATATATATATATATATATATATATGTATGTCGTACCTAGTAGCCAGAACGCACTTCTCAGCCTACTGAGAAGTGCAAGGCCCGATTTGCCTAATAAGCCAAGTTTTCATGAATTAATGTTTTTCGACTACCTAACCTACCTAACCTAACCTAACCTAACTTTTTCGGCTACCTAACCTAACCTAACCTATAAAGATAGGTTAGGTAGGGTTGGTTAGGTTCGGTCATATAACTACGTTAATTTTAACTCCAATAACAAAAAATTAACCTCATACATAATGAAATGGGTAGCTTTATCATTTCATGATAAAAACATTTGAGAAAATATATTAATTCAGGAAAACTTGGCTTATTAGGCAAATCAAGCCTTGCATAGTAGGCCGAGAAGTGCGTTCTGGCTACTAGGTACGACATATATATATATATATATATATATATATATATATATATATATATATATATATATATACTTATGTATATATATATATTGTGACGGTAAAGTAGTGGAGTATGGTGGTCGGCAGTGTTCCACTGGCAGATGTTAAGGCCAGGCCACATAAAAAAAAACAAAAAGTAAAAAAAGAGGAAAAAAAAAGAATGACTGCGTGTTTGATAATCTGTGGTAAGGTAAGGGAAGAGACATAAAACACAATAATAAACAATGCTTTTAATAACACTAAGAAACAATTGAAATAAAAGGCAAAATCTTGGCTTAATGGTGCAGAACAACAAGTGGAAAAATAACTGAACATAAAACTGAATTACGTTAAAGGGAGGAGAAGTGACATGAAATAACAGGCAAAATAATATTGTGCTGGGAATATATGCGCTAGCTATAAACCTCTATTTGATCACACGAGGTGAGTCAACTTAGGTGTTCATAGCATGAGCACTGGATATATTCTGGTGAGAGAATGGCTGGGCGGTCTTGACAATGACTAGCGAGGAATGTGATTGGCGTGGAGCTGGAGTGGGTGTTGGTTAGCGGCCAATGAGAACTCAGGGCGTCCAGTAACAAGCAGTTTGTCTGGGACTGTAGCCGTCGGTGCGACCAGGTGTGCAGAAGTGGGGGGGGGGGAAGGAGGGAGTTGCAGGTGCGTATGGCTGTCTTGATATATACGTTAAGCCACTATAAAACGTATCTTGCATATTGTTGAGAATGGACGATGGGAAGATATAGCAGGCTAAATCTCTGGGAAGGGATTATCATCACAACTCTCCCCGAAGCCTGCGGTTCTGGTAGAGTCACGTTCATGGGAGGTAGAGTGGGAGGTGGAGCTGCCTCTACCTCATGCACTCTGGAGAGGGCGTCAGCGATGATGTTATCAGGCCCCTTGATGTAGCAGATCTAAAATTGAAGCCTTGAAGATATAAGCCCATAGCAGCGATTGGTTATTAATTGGGCTTGATGTAGGAATCTCAGAGGGTTGTGGTCCGAATAGATGGTAGTGGACCTAGCACCGTGCAGATATGGTGCAAAGTGTTGTAAGCTCAGGACGATGGAGAGGAGTTCCTTCTCTATAGTACTGTAGTTTTCTGATGAGGCTTCAACTTGCAACTGTAGTAGCTGACAGGTAGAACCTCCTCGCCGCG
>WNGS01097738.1:0-28201 GCA_020271785.1 Procambarus virginalis
TGACCCACACAAGTACGTATAGAGCTACACCATTATGTATAGAGCTACACCAGTACTTATAGAGCTACACCAGTACTTATAGAGCTATAACAGTACATATAGAGCTACACAAATACGTATAGAGCTACAACAGTGCGTATAGAGATAAACCAGTATGTATAGAACTACACCATTATGTATAGAGCTACACCAGTACTTATAGAGCTATAACAGTAAATATAGAGCTACACAAATACGTATAGAGCTACAACAGTGCGTATAGAGATAAACCAGTACGTATAGAACTACACCATTATGTATAGAGCTACACCAGTATTTACAGAGCTACACCAGTACCTATAGAGCTACAAAATTACCTTTAGAGCTACACCAGTACCTATAGAGCTACGTCAGTACGTATAGAGCTACACCTTTATCTATAGGGGCTACACTATTACCCTATAGAGCTTCACTAATACTTGTAGAGCTACACCAATACCTATAGAGCTACACCAGTACCTTTAGAGCTACAACAGTACCTATAGAGCTACACCAGTACCTTTAGAGCTGCAACAGTACTTTAGAGCTACAACACTACATACAAAGTTACACCAATACCTATAGAGCTACGCCAGTACCTATAGAGCTACACCAGTACGTATAAAGCTACAACAGTGCGTATAGAGAAACACCAGTACATATAGAGCTACAATATTCTGTATAGAGCTACAGCAGTACGTAGAGAGCTACACCAGTTCATATTGAGCTACACTAATACATATAGAGCCACACCAGCATTTTTAGAGCTACACCAGGTCGTTTAGAGCTACACCAATGAGTATAGAGCTACACCAGTATGTATTGAGCTACACCAGTACGTATAGAGCTAGAACAGTACCTTTAGAGCTACACCACTACGTATAGAGCTATACTAGTATGTATAGAGCTACACCAGTACGTACAGAGGTTCAACAGTATGTATAGAGCTACACCAGTATGTATAGAGCCACACAAGTACCTTTAGAGCTGCACCAGCACATATAGAGCTACAACAGTGTGTATAGAGATACATCAGTGTGTATAGAGATACACCAGTACATATAGAGCTACAGCAGTACGTATAGAGCTAAACCAGTATGTATGGAGCTACACTAGTACGTACAGAGATACACAAGTATGAATAGAGCTAGACCAGTACGTATAAAGCTACACCATTACGTTTAGAGGTACACCAGTGCGTATAGAGCTACACCAGTACGTATAGATCTACACCAGCACGTATAGAGCTCTACCAGTACATATAGAGCCACACCAGTACGTATGGAATTACACCAGTACCTTATAAACACCAGCACCAGTACCTTAAAGCCCAGTTCTTTTAGAGCTAAACCAGTACCATTAGAGCTACAACAGTACCTTTAGAGCTACAACAGTACGTATAGAGCTTCACCAGTACATATAGATCTACATAAGTATGTATAGAGCTACACCAGTAGGTATAGAGCTACACCAGTAGGTATAGAGCTACACCGTTGTGTATAGAGCTACTCCAGAACGAATAGAGCTGCACCAGTACGTATAGAGCCACATAATTACCTATAGAGCTACAACAGTATGTACAGAGCTGCACAGGTACCTATAGAGCTACACCAGTACCTTTAGAGCTACAACAGTACCTTTAGTGCTACAACAGTACATATGGAGCTACACAAGTACGTATAGAGCTACACCGTTATGTATAGAGCTATACCAGAACGAATAGAGCTACACTAGTACGTATAGAGCCACATAAGTACCTATAGAGCTACACCAGTACGTATAGAGCTACAACCGTGCATATAGAGCTACACCAGTACCTATAGAGCTAAACAAATACGTATAGAACCATACCGGTACTTTTAGAGCTATACAAGTATGTATAGCTTATAGAGCTACACCAGTAAGTATTGAGCTACAACATTACCTTTAGAGCTTCACCAGTATGTATAGAGCTACACCAGTAAGTATAGAGCTACACCAGTATATATGGAGCTACACCAGTCCGTATAGAGCTACACCAGTAGGTATAGAGCTACACAAGTACGTATAGAGCTACAACAGTACCTTTAGAGCTATATCAGTACGTATATAGCTACACTAGTTCCTTTGAGAAAGAAAAATGTCGAGTACACAATGTGTCAACTTTGTGAAAGAGAAAACATGCACTCTCTTGAACATTATATTGTAGAATGTCCCATATTGACTGACTTTCGCCCTCCTGGGCTAAGGTATGCTGAACTGTGTAATTACTATATGAGTACTGGAACACTTGATGATATTTTGGACTTGTACCCAAGATTAACCATGTAATGTACCAATTATACAATGTATGTATGTGATGTAACTATATAACCTGAGCTTGTAAAAGTACCTTCATCACCTTCAGTGATTAAGTGCTTAATTGCACACTAGTTTCTCTATCAGCTATCTCACCCTGTCAGAGTAAAAGAGACAAGTGTATGTGAATGCATGTGTGTGTGTATATATGTATGTATATATGTATATGTACGTATATGTGTGTGTGTGTGTGTGTGTATGTATATGTATGTGTATAAACTATATATGGAAGCTGATCTGAATTACATTTCAGCTTTATTAATGCACATTAATGACACTGTGTAAAAGACACATGGAACACTTTATATAGGGCATACGTAAATCTGTTTATCTATGTATTTACGTATGTAGGTTAGCTTAGCATTTTAAAAGCACTGAATCACCTTCTGTGGTTGATTGTTCAATAAACCCCTGAACTATATGTTTAACACATCTCTAACCCTGTCCATGGAGGACAGAAGAAAAAGAATTTATGCTGGTAAGCATTGTAAATGTGTGGCCACGTCTGTGGTAGAAAATAATAAAAAAAAAACTAATACCTTTAGAGCAACACCAGTACCTTTTGAGCTACAACAGCACCTTCAGACCTTTAACAGTACCTTTAGAGCTATAAAAGTATCTATAGTGCTATAACAGTACGTATAGAGCTACACCTGTACCTTTAGGGGCTACACCATTACCAATAGAGCTTCACCAATACCTATAGAGCTACACCAGTACCTTTAGAGCTACAACAGTACCTTTAGAGCTACAACAGTACGTATAGAGCTACACTTATATCTATAGAGCAACATCAGCATCTACAGAGCTACAACAGTACCTATAGAGCTACATCAGTACCTTTAGAGCTGCAACAGTACTTTAGAGCTACAACAGTATGTACAGACCTACACGAGTACCTTTAGAGCCACACCAGTACGTATAAAGCTACAACAGTATATTTAGAGCTACACCAGTACCTATAGAGCTACACCAGTACGTATAGAGCTGCACCAGTACGTATAGAGCTACAACAGTACGTATAGAGCTACAACAGTATGTATAGAGCTACACCAGTACGCATAGAGCTACAACAGTATGTATAGAGCTACACCAGTATGTATAGAGCTACAACAGTGCATATAGAGATTCACCAGTACGTATAGAGCTACACTATTATGTATAGAGCTACAGCAGTACGTATAGAGCTACACTAATATGTATAGAGTCACGCCAGCACTTTTAGAGCTACATTAGTACGTATAGAGCTACACCAGTACCTATAGAGTTACAGCAGTACCTATAGAGCTACACCAGTACGTATAGAGCTATACAAGTATCTATAGAGCTACACCAGTATGTATAGAACCACAACAGAACCTATAGAGCTAAAACAGTACCTTTTAAACTACAGCAGTACCTATAGAGCTACAACAGCACCTTTAAAACTACAACAGTACCTATAGAGCTAAAACAGTACCTTGAGAACTACACCAGTACTTATAGAGCTACACCAATACTTTCAGAGCTACATCAGTATGTATAGACCTACAGCAGTACTTATAGAGATTCACCAGTTCCTATAGAGCTACAGCAGTACTTATAGAGATTCACCAGTTCCTATAGAGCTACAGCAGTACTTTTAGAGTTACACCAGCTCCTATAGAGCTACAACAGTACGTATAGAGTTACACTAATACCTTTAGAGCTACAACATTACGTATAGAGCCACACCAGTACGTATAAAGCCACACCAGTACCTTTAGAGCTACACCAGTACCTTTAGAGCTACACCGGTACGTATAGAGCTACACCAGTACCTTTTAAGCTTCACCAGTACCTATAGAGCTTCACCATTATGTATAGAGCTACACCAGTACGTATACACCTTCACTACTACGTATAAGTACGTATAGAACTACACCAGCACGTGTAAAGTTTCACCAGTACATATAGAGCCACACCATTATGTATAGTGCAACACTAATATGTATAGAGGTACACAGGTATGTATAGAGCTACACCAATACGTATACACATACACCAGTACATATACACCTACACCAGTACATATACTCCTACACCATTATGTATACACATACACCAGTATGTATACACATACACCAGCACGTATACCCATACACCAGTACATATACACCTACACCAGTACATATACACATACACCAGTATGTATACACATACACCATTATGTATACACATACACCAATATGTATTCACCAACACTAGTACATATAGAACTACACCAGCACTTATAAAGTCACACTAGTACCACACTAGTAGGAATAGAGCTATACCAGTACATATAGACCAACAACAGTACGTATAGAGCTATACCGGTTCGTATAGAGCTACTTGAGTACGTATAGAGCTACACCATTACTCATAGAGTTGCACGAGTAGGTATAGAGTTACACGAGTAGGTATAGAGTTACACGAGTACTCACAGTTACACGAGTTCTCACAGTTACAGGAGTACTTACAGAGCTACTCGAGTACTTACGAGTACTACACGAGTACTTAGCCACTTGAGTACTGACCTACAGAAGTACTTACAATACTAGAGAGAGATAAGCACCTGTGTTGGAAGGAAATAAAGTACCTTCATAGAATAAGTATTGACCCAGAGAGGGTGAGGATGTGAGTACCGCGCGACTTACCTGAAGCCTCAGGGTGAGAAACTCACCTGAAGCTCCAGAGAGAGAGAGAGTAAGGGACTCACCTGAGGCCCCAGAGAGAGAGAGAAAGAGAGAGTAAGGGACTCGCCTGAGGCCCCAGAGAGAGAGTAAGGGACTCACCTGAGGTCGAGAGAGAGAGAGAGAGAGAGAGTAAGGGACTCACCTTAGATCGAGAGAGCTCCAGACAGATGACTCCCGGCGCTTCTTGGTGCAAGAGTTACACCACATGTCGAAGACTCCAGGCTCCCACCGGCTCATGGGCCGGTCCTCCAAACACTCGCACTGAAACCCACCCCCGCCCACCACGCCCACCCCGCCCACACTGCCCACCAGGCGGTCGGGCGTGTGTGTGGAGGCAGGAGGGGGCGGGGGCGGCGCCAGGGGAGTACTCATGGGCGGCCGTAGCGGTAGGCGGGGGGAGCGTGTGGGCGTGGCAGGTACCGTGGGCGGACACGAAGCAGAACACGACCCTGGGGGAGACAGAAACACCAACGTTACTCTGGTTATCTTGGCGTGCACGGTACTCTGGTTACCTTGGCGTGCACGGTACTCTGGTTACCTTGGCGTGCACAGTACTCTGGTTACCTTGGCGTGCACGGTACTCTGGTTACCTTGGCGTGCACGGTACTCTGGTTACCTTAGCGTGCACGGTACTCTTCTTATCTTGGCGTGCACGGTACTCTTGTTATCTTGGCGTGCACGGTACTCTGGTTACCTTGGCATGCACGGTACTCTGGTTACCTTGGCATGCACGGTACTCTGGTTACCTTGGCGTGCACGGTACTCTAGTTACCTAGGCGTGCACGGTATTCTGGTTACCTTGGCGTGCACGGTACTCTGGTTACCTTGGCGTGCACGGTACTCTGGTTACCTTGGCGTGCACGGTACTCTGGTTATCTTGGCGTGCACGGTACTCTGGTTACCTTGGCGTGCACGGTACTCTGGTTACCTTGGCGTGCACGGTACTCTGGTTACCTTGGCGTGCACGGTACTCTGGTTATCTTGGCGTGCACGGTACTCTGGTTACCTTGGCGTGCACGGTACTCTGGTTACCTTGGCGTGCACGGTACTCTGGTTATCTTGGCGTGCACGGTACTCTGGTTATCTTGGCGTGCACGGTACTCTGGTTATCTTGGCGTGCACGGTACTCTGGTTACCTTGGCGTGCACGGTACTCTGGTTATCTTGGCGTGCACGGTACTCTGGTTACCTTGGCGTGTACGGTACTCTGGTTACCTTGGCGTGCACGGAACTCTGGTTACCTTGGCGTGCACGGTACTCTGGTTACCTTGGCGTGCACGGTACTCTGGTTACCTTGGCGTGCACGGTACTCTGGTTACCTTGGCGTGCACGGTACTCTGGTTACCTTGGCGTGCACGGTACTCTGGTTATCTTGGCGTGCACGGTACTCTGGTTACCTTGGCGTGCACGGTACTCTGGTTACCTTGGCGTGCACGGTACTCTGGTTACCTTGGCATGCACAGTACTCTGGTTATCTTGGCGTGCACGGTACTCTAGTTATCTTGGCGTGCACGGTACTCTGGTTACCTTGGCGTGCACGGTACTCTTCTTATCTTGGCGGGCACGGTACTCTTGTTATCTTGGCGTGCACGGTACTCTGGTTACCTTGGCGTGCACGGTACTCTAGTTATCTTGGCGTGCATGGTACTCTGATTACCTTGGCATGCACGGTACTCTGGTTACCTTGGCGTGCACGGTACTCTAGTTATCTTGGCGGGCACGGTACTCTCGTTACCTTGGCATGCACGGTACTCTGGTTACCTTGGCGTGCACGGTACTCTAGTTATCTTGGCGGGCACGGTACTCTCGTTACCTTGGCATGCACGGTACTCTGGTTACCTTGGCGTGCACGGTACTCTTCTTATCTTGGCGTGCACGGTACTCTTGTTATCTTGGCGTGCACGGTACTCTGGTTACCTTGGCATGCACGGTACTCTGGTTACCTTGGCATGCACGGTACTCTGGTTACCTTGGCGTGCACGGTACTCTGGTTATCTTGGCGTGCACGGTACTCTGGTTACCTTGGCGTGCACGGTACTCTGGTTACCTTGGCGTGCACGGTACTCTGGTTACCTAGGCGTGCACGGTATTCTGGTTATCTTGGCGTGCACGGTACTCTGGTTACCTTGGCGTGCATGGTACTCTGGTTACCTGGGCGAGCACGGTACTCTGGTTATCTTGGCATGCACGGTACTTTGGTTACCTTGGCATGCACGGTACTCTGGTTACCTTGGCGTGCACGGTACTCTGGTTATCTTGGCGTGCACGGTACTCTGATTACCTTGGTGTGCACGGTACTCTGGTTATCTTGGCGTGCACGGTGCTCTGGTTACCTTGGCGTGTACGGTACTCTGGTTACCTTGGCGTGCACGGTACTCTGGTTACCTTGGCGTGCACGGTACTCTGGTTATCTTGGCGTGCACGGTACTCTGGTTACCTTGGCGTGCACGGTACTGTGGTTATCTTGGCGTGCACGGTACTCTGGTTACCTTGGCGTGCACGGTACTCTGGTTACCTTGGCGTGCACGGTACTGTGGTTATCTTGACGTGCACGGTACTCTGGTTACCTTGACGTGCACGGTACTCTGGTTATCTTGGCGTGCACGGTACTCTGGTTACCTTGGCGTGCACGGTACTCTGGGTATCCTGGCGTGCACGGTACTCTGGTTACCTTGGCGTGCACGGTACTGTGGTTATGTTGGCGTGCACGGTACTCTGGTTATCTTGGCGTGCACGGTACTCTGGTTACCTTGGCGTGCACGGTACTCTGGTTATCCTGGCGTGCACGGTACTCTGGTTACCTTGGCGTGCACGGTACTCTGGTTATCTTGGCGTGCACGGTAGTCTGGTTATCTTGGCGTGCACGGTACTCTGGTTACCTTGGCGTGCACGGTAATCTGGTTATCTTGGCGTGCTCGGTACTCTGGTTATCTTGGCGTGCACGGTACTCTGGTTACCTTGGCGTGCACGGTACTCTGGTTACCTTGGCGTGCACGGTACTCTGGTTATCTTGGCGTGCACGGTACACTGGTTACCTTGGCGTGCACGTTACTCTGGTTATCTTGGCGTGCACGGTACTCTGGTTACCTTGGCGTGCACGGTACTCTGGTTACCTTGGCGTTCACGGTACTCTGGTTACCTTGGCGTGCACGGTTCACTGGTTACCTTGGCGTGCACGGTACTCTGGTTATCTTGGCGTGCACGGTACTCTGGTTATACCTGGTTGATACCTGGTTGATGGGGTTCTGGGAGTTCTTCTACTCCCCAAGCCCGGCCCGAGGCCAGGCTCGACTTGTGAGAGTTTGATCCACCAGGCTGTTGCTTGGAGCGGCCCGCAGAGCCACATACCCACCACAGCCCGGCTGATCCGGGACTTCTCTTAGGAAACAGTCCAGTTTTCTCTTGAAGATGTCCACGGTTGTTCCGGCAATATTTCTTATAGTCGCTGGGAGGACGTTGAACAACCGCGGACCTCTGATGTTTATACAGTGTTCTCTGATTGTGCCTATGGCACCTCTGCTCTTCACTGGTTCAATCTTGCATTTTCTTCCATATCGTTCACTCAAGTACGTTGTTATTTTACTGTGTAGATTTGGGACCTGGCCCTCCAGTATTTTCCACGTGTATATTATTTGGTATCTCTCTCGTCTCCTTTCTAGAGAGTACATTTGGAGAGCTTTGAGACGATCCCAATAATTTAGGTGTTTTATCTCGTCTATGCGTGCCGTATATGTTCTCTGTATTCCCTCTATTTCAGCAATCTCTCCTGCTCTGAAGGGGGAAGTGAGTACTGAGCAGTATTCGAGACGGGACAACACAAGTGACTTGAAGAGTACAACCATTGTGATGGGATCCCTGGATTTGAAAGTTCTCGTAATCCATCCGATCATTTTTCTGGCTGATGCGATATTTGCTTGGTTGCTCCCTAAACGTTAATCGTCGACNCACCGGCATGAATAGAGCTACACCAGCATGTATAGAGCTACACCAGTATTCATAGAGCGTAACCAGTATGCATAGAGCTTCACCAGTACGAATAGAGCTACACAAGAACGTATAGAGCTATGCCAGTATGTAAAGAGCCACACCAGTATGTATAGAGCTGCACAAGTATGTATAGAGCTACAACAGTGCATATAGAGCTACACCAGTATGTATAGAGTTACGCCAGTATCTATAGAGCTACACCAATATGTATAGAGACACACCAGTACTTTTAGAGCTACACAAGTACATATAGAGCTACACCAGTATGTATAGAGCTACAACTTGTCTCTGATCTATAGAAGTATGTATAGAGCTACACTAGTACATATAGAGCTACACCAGTACGTATAGAGCTACAACATGATGTTTGAGCTACAGCAGTACGTATAGAGCTACACAAGTATGTATAGAGCTATACCAGTACATATAGAGCTACACCAGAACGTATAGAGCTACACTATAATGTATAGAGCTACACCAGTACATATAGAGCAACACCAATATGGAGAGCTACACAAGTACGTATTTAGCTACACCAGTAACTAGGTAGCTACAGCACTACATATAGAGCCACATTAGTACTTTAGAGCTACAAATGTATGTATAGAGCTTCAGTACACCAGTATGAGTAGAGCTACATCATTATGTATAGAGCTACACAGTACACCATATAGAGCTACAACATTACCTTTAGAGCTACACAGTACTACAGAACGCTACACCTACACCATACAGTGATATATCAGATACCAGTGCCTTAGAGCTACAACCAGCACTTATAAAGCTACACTAGTACGTAGTACGTATAGAGCTACACCAATACCTTTAGAGCTACACCGTACGTTAAGAGACTACACCAGTACGTTAGAGCTACACCAGTACGTTAAGAGCTACACCAGTACGTTAAAGAGCTACACCATTACGTTAAGAGCTACACCACCAGTACGTTAAGAGCTACACCAGTACGTTAAGAGCTACAACACACACTACACCAGTGCTTAAAAGCGTTACACACCAATACCATAGAGCTACCCCAGTACCTATAATGAAACAAACAGTACGTGTAGTGCTACACCAGTACGTATAGAACTACAGCAGTACGAATAGAGCTACGCCAGTACTTTAATAGGTATACCAGTATGTATAGACCTACACCAACATGCAAAGAGCTACACCAATACATATAGAGCTACACTAGTACATATGGAGTTACACCAGTACCTTTTGAGCTACACCAGTACCTTTAGAGCTACACCAGTACCTACAGAGCGACACAAGTACTTTTAGAGCTACACTAGTACCTTAAAGCTACACACAATACCTTGTTACACCAGTACCTTTAGAGCTACAACAGTACCTATCAGAGCTATACACTACGTATAGAGCTAAACTAGTACCTATAGAGCTACACCAGTACCTTTTAGAGCTACACCAGTACCTTTAGAGCTACAACAGTACCTTTAGAGCTACAACAATACCTTTAGAGCTACAACAGTAACTACTGAGCTACAACAGTACGTATAGAGCTACACCAGAACTTATAAGGCTACATCATTACATATAGAGCTTCACCAGCACTTATAGAGCTACATCAATACATATAGAGCCACACCATTACTTTTAGAACTACACAATTATGTATCAAGATACAGTACACCGGTATTTGTAGAGATACACTGTTGGAAATAGAGTTACACAAATATGTACAGAGCTGCACCAGTTTGTATTGAGCTACACCAATATGTTTAAAGCTACACCAGTAGGCATAGAGCTACACTAATATGTATAGAGCTACACAAGAAGGCATAGAGATACACTAGTATGTATAGAGCTACACTAGTATGTATAGAGTTACACCAGTACTGTAAGAGCTACACTAGTACATATAGAGAAACACCAGTACCTATAGAGCTATACCAGTACCAATAGAGCTGCACAATACGTATAGAGATATACTAGTACTTTTAGATCTACACATGCATGTACAGAGGTACATCGGTGCGAATAGAGCTACACCAGTATGTATAGAGCAACACCAGTACATTTAGAGCTACACCAGTATGTATAGAGCCAAACCAGTACATTTAGAGCTACACTAGTATGTATAGAGCTACACCAGTACGTACAGAGATGCACAAGTACGAATAGAGCTACAACATTACCTTTAGAGCAACACCTGTATGTATTGAGCTGCACCAGTTCGTATAGAGCTATAAAAGTACGTATAGAGCTACTCCAGTACGTATAAAGCTACACAAGTATGTATAGAGCTACACCATTAGGTATAGAGCAAGACCAGTATGAATAGAGCTACACCAGTACATATAGAGCAATACCAGTACGTATAAAGGTACAACATTACCTTTAGAGCTACACCAGTACGTATAGAGCTGCACCAGAATGTATAGAGCAACAACATTTAGAGCGACACCAGTACGTATAGAGTTACAACATTACCTTTAGAGCTACACCAGTACGTATAAAGGTATATAAGAATCTACAGAGCTTCACCAATATGTATAGAGCAACACACAAACTTTTAGAGCTACATAAGTACGTATAGAGCTACACCAGTAAGTATAGAGCTACAACAGTACGTATAGAGCTACACCAGTAAGTATAGAGCTACAACAGTATGTATAGAGCTACACCAGTAGGTATATAACTAAACAAGTATGTATAGATCTGCATAAGTAGGCATAGAGCTACACTAGTATGTATAGAGCTACACCAGTTTGAATACAGCTACACCAGTACATATAGAGCTACACCAGTACCTTTAGAGCTACACTAATACGTATAGAGCTACACTAGTACATATAGATCACAAAAGTACGTATAGAGCTACACCAGAATGTACAGAGACACAAAAGTATGAATAGAGCTACACCAGTACATATAGAGCTACACGAATATGTTTAGAGATACACATGTATGTAGAGACCTACACTAGTACCTTCAGAGCAACAGTAGTACTTATAGAGCTACACCAGTACGTGTAGAGCTAAACCAGTACGTTCAGAGTTGCTCCAGCACGTATAGAGCTTCACCAGTACATTTAGAACTACAATCGTACCTGTAGAGCTACACCAGTACCTATAGAGCTATATCAGTACCGTTAGAGCTACAACAGTACATATAGAGATACACCAGTGCCTTTAGAGCTACACCAGCATCTATAAAGCGGCATAAGTACATATAGAGCTACACCAGTACGTATAGAGCTACACCAATACGTATATTGATATACATTAGGAATAGAGCTACACCAATATGTATAGAGCTACACCAGTATGTATAGAGCTACACCAGTTTGTATAGAGCTACACTAGTGTGTATGGAGCTATACAGTAGGTACAGAGCTACACCAGTACATATAGAGCTACACAAGTACGTATAGAGCTACACCAGTACGTATAGAGCTACAATAGAAAGTATAGAGCTACAACGTTACATATAGAGCTACACCAGTGCCTTTAGAGCTACACAAGTTTGTATAGAGCTACACCAAAACATATAAAGCTACATCAGTACGTTTCGAGCTACACCAGTGTGTATAGAGCTACATCATTATGTATAGAGCTACACCAGCACATGTAGAGCTACAACATTACCATTAGAGATACACGAGTTCGTACAGAGCTTCATTAGTACGAATAGAGCTACATCAGTTCGGATACCGCTACACCAGTACGTATAGAGCTACATAAGTATGTATAGAGCTACTCCAGTACGTATAGTGCTACACTAGTACAAATAGAGCTACACCATTAAGTATAGAGATACAGCAGTTCGAATAGAGCTACACCAGTTCGAATAGAGCTACACCAGAATGTATAGAGCTACACCAGTATATATAGAGCTACACCAGTAAGTATAGAGCTACAACATTACCTTTAGAGCTTTACCAGCATGTATAGAGATACAACATTACCTTTAGAGCTACACCAGTATGTATAGAACTACAACATTACCTTTTGAGCTACACCAGTAAGTTTAGAGCTACACCTGTATGTATAGAGGTACAACAGTATGCATAGAGCTACAACAGTACGTATAGAGCTACACCAGTAGGTATAGAGCTACACTAGTATGTATAGAGCTACACCAGTACATATAGAGCAACACCAGTGCATATAAAGGTACACAAGTACCTATAGAGCTACACCAATACGTATAGACCCTAACAAGTACTTTTAGAGCTACATAAGTATGTATAGAGCTACACTAGTATGTACAGAGCTACACCAGTATGTATAGTGCTACACCAGTACGTATTGAGCAACACCAGTATGTTTAAAGCTACACCAGTAGGCATAGAGCTACACTAATATGTTTAGAGCTACACCAGTAGGTATAGAGCTACACTAGTACATTTAGAGCTACATTAGAACATTAAGAGCTACAATCGTACCTGTAGAGCTACACCAGTACCTACGGAGCTAAATCAGTTCCTTTAGATCTACACCAGTACCTATAGAGCTACACCAGTACATATAGAGATATACCAGTGCCTTTAGAGCTACACCAGCACCTATAAAGCTACACCATGACGTATAGGGCTACAGCAGTACGTATAAAGCTACTTAAGTACGTATAGAGCTAGACCAGTACGTATTGAGCTGCACAAGTATGTATAGAGCTACTTAAGTACGTATAGAGCTACACCATTATGTATAGAGCTACACCAGTAAGTATAGAGCTACATCAGTACAAATACAGTGACACTATTATGTATAGAGCCACATCAGTACGTGTAGAACAACGTTACCTTTAGAGCAAGACAAATACCAATAGAGCTGCACTAATATGTATAGAGCCACATCAGTACTTTTAGAGCGACATAAGTATGTATAAAGCTACACCAATGTGTATAGAGCTACACCAGTATATATATAGAGCTACACTAGTTTGTATAGAGTTACACCAGTACATATTGAGCTACACCAGTACGTATAAGGCTACAACAGTAACTTTAGAGCTACACCAGTACGAATAGAGTTTCACCAGCATGTATAGAACTACAACAGTACGTAAAGCGCTACACCAGTAGGTATAGAGCTATACTAGTATGTATAGAACTACACCAGTACATATAGAGCTGCACCAGTATGTATTGAGCTGCACCTGTACCTTAAGAGCTACACTAGTACGTATAGAGCTACACCACTAGTCCCCTGAAGCTCATATCAAGAGGATAACATCAGCAGCATATGCCAGGTTGGCTAACATAAGAACGGCCTTTAGAAACTTGTGTAAGGAATCTTTCAGAACATTATATACCACATATGTCAGACCAATCCTGGAGTATGCGGCTCCAGCATGGAGTCCCTATCTAGTCAAGCATAAGACTAAACTGGAAAAGGTTCAAAGATTTGCCACCAGACTAGTACCCGAGCTGAGAGGTATGAGCTACGAGGAGCGACTGCAGGAATTAAACCTCACTTCGTTGGAAGACAGAAGAGTTAGGGGGGACATGATCACCACATTCAAGATTCTCAGGGGAATCGACAGGGTTGATAAAGACAGGCTGTTTAACACAAGGGGCACACGCACTAGGGGACACAGGTGGAAACTGAGTGCCCAAATGAGCCACAGAGATATTAGAAAGAACTTTTATAGTGTCAGAGTGGTTGACAAATGGAATGCATTAGGAAGCGATGTGGTGGAGGCTGACTCCATACACAGTTTCAAGTGTAGATATGATAGAGCCCATTAGGCTCAGGAAACTGTACACCTGTTGATTGACGGTTGAGAGGCGGGACCAAAGAGCCAGAGCTCAACCCCCGCAAGCACAACTAGGTGAGTACAACTAGGTGAGTACCACTATGCATAGAGCTACACGAGTACATATAGAACTACACCAGTACCAATAGAGCTACACAAATACATATAGAGCCATACTAGTACTTTTAGAGCAACACAAGCATGTATAGAGGTTCATCGGTACGAATAGAGCTACACCAGTATGTATTGAGTAACACCAGTAAATTTAGAGCTACACAAGTATGTATAGAGCTACACCAGTATGTATAGAGCTACACCAGTACATTTAGAGCTACACTAGTATGTATAGAGATACACCTGTACGTTCAGAGATGCACAAGTATGAATAGAGCTACACCAGTAGGTATAGAGCTACACCAGTATGCATAGAGCTACACAAGTATGTACAGAGGTACACTAGTACCTTTAGAGCTATACCAGTACGTATAGAGCTACACCAGTACGTGTGGAGCTACACTAGTACGTTTAGAGTTACACCAGTACGTATAGAACTACACCAGTACATTTAGAGCTACTCCAGTACCTGTAGAGCTACACCAGTACCTATAGAGCTACATCAGTACCTTTAGAGCTACACCAGTACCTATAAAGCTACACCAGTACATATAGAGATACACCAGTGCCTTTAGAGCTACACCTGCACCTATAAAGCTACACCAGTATGTATAGAGCTACACCAGTATGTATAGAGCTACACCAATACCTTTAGAGCTACAACAGTACCTATAGAGCTACAACAGTACCTATAGAGCTACCCCAGTACCTATGATGAAACGCCAGTACGTATAGAGCAACACCAGTACTATCAAAGGAAAACCAGTACTATCAAAGAAAAACCAGTACGTGTAGAGCTACACCAATACGTATAGACCTTCATCAGTATGAATAGAACTACACCAGTACTTAAATATTTACACCAGTATATATAGACCTGCACCAGCACGTATAGAGCTACACCAATACATATAGAGCTACACCAGCACCTTTTGAGCTACACCAATACATATAGAGCTACACTAGTATGTATGGAGTTACACCAGTACTTTTAGAGCTACACTAGTAGCTCTGTAAATTTGTAGACCTCATCCTGGAGACATTCTTGTATCAACATGTTAAACAACCTACGAGGATGAGGGAAGGTGACGTTCCCTCTATGCTAGATTTGATATTTACCAGGAAGGAGGAAGAAATATTTGACATTCAGTACCTTCCTCCCTTGGGTAAAAGTGACCATGTCTTTTTGGGAATAAAGTATGCAATGCGATATAATCTGGAAGAAAATATGACGGTCGATGCAATTGAAAAACCTGACTTTAGGAGAGGACATTATGGCAACCTTAGGAAATTTTTTAGTGAGCA
This sequence comes from Procambarus virginalis, assembly GCA_020271785.1. Taxonomy (NCBI): domain Eukaryota; kingdom Metazoa; phylum Arthropoda; class Malacostraca; order Decapoda; family Cambaridae; genus Procambarus; species Procambarus virginalis. The sequence continues at coordinate 16,184 of WNGS01097738.1, forward strand.
TAATTGGACAGACTTCTTGCTAGACAAGGAAGTAAATGAGATGTATGTCAAGTTTTGTGAAATATATGATAAAGGCACAAAAAAAATTATACCAGAACAGAGAAGCGGAACTAGGAAACAGGATTGGTTCAACAGAAAGTGCGAGAGGGCCAGAGACCAAAAGACACAAAAATGGAATCAATACAGGAAGAGGCCAAACCCCCAAACATACCAGCGATACAAAGATGTGAGAAACAACTACACGGCAGTGAGGAGAGAGGCAGAAAGAAATTTTGAAAAAGGGATTGCAGACAAATGTAAAACAGAACCAGGTCTATTCTATAAATTCATAAACAACAAATTGCAGATAAAGGATAATATTCAGAGGTTGAAAATGGGAAATAGATTCACGGAAAAAGAAAAGGAAATGTGTGAAACATTAAACGAAAAGTTCCAAAGTGTGATTGTACAAAATGAAATCTTCAGAGAACCAGATACAATAAGAATTCCAGAGAACAACATAGAGCACATAGAGGTGTCTAGAGACGAAGTGGAAAAAATGCTCAAGGAGCTAAATAAGAACAAAGCAGTTGGTCCAGATGGAGTTTCACCATGGGTTCTGAGAGAATGTGCACCTGAGCTCAGCATTCCTCTTCAACTGATTTGTCAGGCATCCCTGTTTACAGGAGTTGTAGCTGAAGTGTGGAAAAAGGCTAACATAGTTCCAGTCTTCAAAAGTGGAAGCAGGGAAGAACCCCTTAATTATAGACCGGTATCATTGACAAGTGTAATAGTCAAAATATTGGAAAAAATAATTAAAACTAAATGGGTAGAACACCTGGAGAGAAATGATATAATATCAGACAGACAGTGTGGTTTTCGATCTGGAAGATCCTGTGTATCGAATTTACTCAGTTTCTATGATCGAGCAACAGAGACATTACAGGAAAGAGATGGTTGGGTTGATTGCATCAATCTGGACCTAAAAAAGGCTTTCGACAGAGTTCCACATAAGAGGTTGTTCTGGAAACTGGAAAATATTGGAAGGGTGACAGGTAAGCTTCTAACATGGATGAAAAGTTTTTTGACTGATAGAAAAATGAGGGCAGTGATCAGAGGCAATGTATCGGACTGGAGAAATGTCACAAGTGGAGTACCACAGGGTTCAGTTCTTGCACCAGTGATGTTTATTGTCTATATAAATGATCTACCAGTTGGTATACAGAATTATATGAACATGTTTGCTGATGATGCTAAGATAATAGGAAGGATAAGAAACTTAGATGATTGTCATGTCCTTCAAGAAGGCCTGGACAAAATAAGTACATGGAGCGCCATTTGGCAAATGGAATTTAATGTTAATAAATGCCATGTTATGGAATGTGGAATAGGAGAACATAGACCCCACACAACCTATATATTATGTGAGAAATCTTTAAAGAATTCTGATAAAGAAAGAGATCTAGGGTGGTTCTAGATAGAAAACTATCACCTGAGGACCACATAAAGAATATTGTGCGAGGAGCCTATGCCACGCTTTCTAACTTCAGAATTGCTTTTAAATACATGGATGGCGATATACTAAAGAAATTGTTCATGACTTTTGTTAGGCCAAAGCTAGAATATGCAGCGGTTGTGTGGTGCCCATATCTTAAGAAGCACATCAACAAACTGGAAAAGGTGCAAAGACATGCTACTAAGTGGCTCCCAGAACTGAAGGGCAAGAGCTACGAGGAGAGGTTAGAGGCATTAAATATGCCAAAACTAGAAGACAGAAGAAAAAGAGGTGATATGATCATTACATACAAAATAGCAACAGGAATTGATAAAATCGATAGGGAAGATTTCCTGAGACCTGGAACTTTAAGAACAAGAGGTCATAGATATAAACTAGCTAAACACAGATGCCGAAGAAATATAAGAAAATTCACTTTCGCAAACAGAGTGGTAGACGGTTGGAACAAGTTAGGGGAGAAGGTGGTGGAGGCCAAGACCATCAGTAGTTTCAAAGCGTTATACGACAAAGAGTGCTGGGAAGACGGGACACCACGAGCGTAGCTCTCATCCTGTAACTACACTTAGGTAATTACACTTAGGTAATTACTAGTACCTTTAGAGCTACACCAGTACCTTTAGTTACACCAGTACCTTTAGAGCTACACCAGTACCTTTAGTTACACCAGTACCTTTAGTTACACCAGTACCTTTAGTTACACCAGTACCTATAGAGCTACACCAGAACCTTTAGTTACACCAGTACCTTTAGTTACACCAGTACCTATAGAGCTACACCAGTACCTTTAGTTACACCAGTACCTATAGAGCTACACCAGTACCTATAGAGCTACACCAGTACCTTGGGACCTACACTAGTTCCTTTAGAGCTACAGCAGTACTTATAGAACTGCACTATTACATATAGAGCTACACCAGTACCTATAGAGCTACATCAGTACCATTAGAGCTATACCAGGACATTTAGACCTTCGCCAGTACCTATAAAGCTACACCAGTACCTTTAGAACTAAATCAGTACGTATAAATCTGCACAAGTACGTATAGAGCTACACCAGTATGTATAGAGCTACACCAATACGTATAGAGCTACACCAGTACGTATAGAGCTACACAAGTACGGATAGAGCTACACCAGTACGTATAGAGCTACACAAGTACGTATAGATCTACACGAGTATGTATAGAGCTACATCAGAACAAATAGAACTACACCAGTACGTATTGACCCACACAAGTACTTATAGAGCTACACCAGTACGTATAGAGCTACAACAGTGCATATAGAGATATGCCAGTACGTATAGAACTACACCACTATGTATAGAGCTACACCAGTACTTATAGAGCTATAACAACATATAGAGCTACAAAAATACATATAGAACTACAACAGTGCGTATAGAGATACACCAGTATGTATAGAACTACACCATTACATATAGAGTTACACCAGTACTTACAGAGCTAACCAGTACCTATACAGCTACAATATTACCTTTAGAGTTACACCAGTACCTTTAGAGTTACAACAGTACCTTTAGAGCTACAACAATATGTATAGAGCTACACTAGTACCTATAGAGCTACACCAGTACCTTTAGAGCTACACCAGTACCTTTAGAGTTACAACAGTACCTTTAGAGCTACAACAATACCTTTAGAGCTACAACAGTACCAATAGAGCTACACTTGTACGTATAGAGCTACACCAGTACTTATAAGTCTACATCATTACGTATAGAGCTTCACCGGCACATATAGAGCTAAATCAATACGTATAGAGCCACACAAGTACTTTTAGAGCTACACATTTATGTATAGAGATACAGTACACCAGTATTTGTAGAGCTAAACTATTGGGTATAGAGTAACACAAATACGTACAGAGCTACACCAGTTCGTATAGAGCTACACCAGTTCGTATAGAGCTACACCAGTTCGTATAGAGCTACACCAGTACGTATATACCTACACCAGTATGTATAGACCTACACAAGTACAAATAGAGCTACACCAGTGGGCATAGAGCTATACCAGTATGTATAGAGCTACACCAGAACAAATAGAGCTACACCAGTACGTATAGAGCCACACAAGTACCTATAGAGCTACACCAGTACGTATAGAACTACACCATTATGTATAGATACACCAGTACTTATAGAGCTACACAAATACGTTTAGAGCCATACCAGTACTTTTAGAGCTACACAAGTAAGTATAGAGCTACACCAGTATGTAAGGAGCTAGCCCAGTATGTATGGAGGTAGCCCAGTATGTATAGAGCTACACCAGTACGTATAGATCTACACTTGTATGTATGGAGCTACCCCAGTACGTATAGAGCTACACCAGTACGTATAGAGCTACACCAGTACATATAGAGCTACACTAGTACGTATAGAGCTACACCAGTACTTATAGAGCTTCAACAGTACATATAGAGCTACACCAGTATGTATAGAGCTACACCAGTACGTATAGAGCTACACCAGTACGTATAGAGCTACACTAGTATTTATGGAGCTACCCCAGTATGTATAGCGCTACAACAGTACCTTTAGAGCTACAACAGTATATATAGAGCTACAACAGTACGTATAGAGCTTCAACAGTACCTTTAGAGCTACACCAGTTTGTATAGAGCTTCACCAGTACGTATAGAGCTACACTAGTAGGTATACAGAGAGACACCAGTACCTTTAGAGCTACACCAGTACCTTTAGAGCTACACCAGTACTTATAGAGCTATACCAGTACCTTTAGTGCTCCACCAGTACCATTAGAGCTACACCAGTACCTTTAGAGTTACACCAATACCTTTAGAGCTACAACAGTAACTTTTGAGCTACATTTCTGCCCGAAACGCTGCGCGTACTAGTGGCTTTAGAAGATTGTTAATACTGTACTATTCAATGTTTTCTCACAAACCCAATGTTCCTTCTTGTATATATATAAATAATAAATAAATAAATAAATAATAAATACATAAACATCAGTACCTTTATCGCTTTCACAGTACCATTCGATTTTTAACAGTACCTATAGAGTTACAACAGTATGTATAGAGCTACACCTGTACCTATAGGGGCTATACCATTACTTATAGAGCTTCATTAATACCTGTAGAGCTACACCAGTACCTATAGAGCTACACCAGTACCTTGGGACCTACACTAGTACCTATAGAGCTACACCAGTACTTATAGAACTGCACTAGTACGTATAGAGATACACCAGTACCTTTAGAGCTTCATCAGTACCATTAGAGCTATACCAGGACATTTAGACATTCGCCAGTACCTATAAAGCTACACCAGTACCTTTAGAACTAAATCAGTACGTATAAATCTGCACAAGTACGTATAGAGCTACAACAGTATGTATAGAGCTACACCTGAACGAATAGAGCTACATCAGAACGAATAGAGCTACACCAGTACGTATAGAGCTACACCAGTACGTATAGAGCTACACAAGTATGTATAGATCTACACAAGTAGGTATAGAGCTACAACAGTAAGTATAGAAATATACTAGTATGTATAGAGGTACACCAGAACGAATAGAGCAACACCAGTATGTATAGAGCTACANTACCTACACAAGTACATATAGAGCAATACCAGTACGTATAGAGTTACACCAGATGTATAGAGCTACACCAGTATGTATAAAGCGACACAAGTACGTATAGAGCAACACCAGTATGTATAGAGCTACACAAGTACATAATTACCTACACCAGTATGTATAGAGCTACACAAGTACGTATTGAGCTCCACTAGTACCTAGAGAGCTACAGCAATACATATAGAGCCACGCCAATAATTCTAGAGCTACATGTGTATGTATTGAGCTACACATGTATGTATGAAGCTACAGTACACCCGTATGTACAGAGCTACATCAAAATGCATAGAGATACACCAGTACATATAGAGCTACAACATTACCTTTAGCGCTACACCAGTTCGTATAGAGCTACACAAGTATGTATAGAGCTACATCAGTTCGTATAGAGCTACACTAGTACGAATAGAACTATTTCAGTAGGTATAGAGCTACACTAATACACATAGAGCTACAACATTTCCTTACGAGCTACACCAGTATGTATAGAGCTACACCAGTATATATAGAGCTACAACATTTCCTTACGAGCTACACCAGTAGGTATAGAGCAACAACATTAACCTTTAAAGCTACACCAGTGCGTAAAAAGCTACACCAGTATGTTTAGATGTACACCAGTATGTATAGAGCTACACCAGTACATTTAGAGCTACAATCGTACCTGAAGAGCCACATAAGTAAAAATCTCGCTACTCCTGTACCTACAGAGCAACACCAGTAAATATAGAGGTACACCAGTACCAATAGATCTATACAAGTACCTATAGAGCTACACTAGTATGTAAAGAGCTACACCTGTATATATAGAGCAACACTAGTATATATCGAGCTACACAAGTACGAATAGAGCTATACCAGTATGTATAGAGCAACACAAGTACGTTTAGAGCCACACCAGTATATATAGAGCTACACCAGTATGCATAGATATACAACAGTGTGTATATAGCTACACCAGCACGAACAGAGCTACACCAGCATGTATAGAGCTACACAAGTATTCATAAAGCATAACCAGTATTCATAGAGCTACACCAGTACGAATAGAGCTACACAAGAACGTATAGAGATACGCCAGTATGTAAAGAGCCACACTAGCATGTATAGAGCTGCACTAGTATGTATAGAGCTACACCAGTATGTATAGAGATGTACAGTAGAGATAGAGCTGCAACAGTATGTATAGAGCTACACTAGTACATAAAGAGCTATACAATAGGTATAGAGCTACACCAGTACATATAGAGCTACACCAGAAAGTACAGAGCTACAACATTATGTATAGAGCTACACCAGTACGTATAGAGCTACACTAGTACATAAAGAGCTATACAATAGGTATAGAGCTACACCACTATGTATAGAGCTACACTTGTACCTTTAGAGCTACACAAGTATGTATAGAGCAATACGAATACGTACAGAGCAACACCAGAATGTATAGAGCTACACCAGTATGTATAGAGCTGCACCAGTACGTATAGAGCAACACCAGTATGTAGAGAGCTACACAAGTATGTATTGAGCTAAACTAGTACCTAGAGAACTACAGCAATACATATAGAGCCACAAGAGTACTTCTAGAGCTACACATGTATGTATAGGGCTATACTACACCTGTATGTATAGAGCTACATCAAAATGCATAGAGCTACACCAGTACATATAGCTACAACATTACTTTTAGAGCTACACCAGCTCGTAAAAAGCTACACAAGTATGTATAGAGCTACATCAGTTCGTATAGAGCTACACCAGTATGTATAGAGCTACACAAGTACAAATAGAGCTAATTCAGTAGGTATAGAGCTACACTAATACATATAGAGCTACAACATTTCCTTATGAGCTACACCAGTACGTATAGAGCAACACCAGTACATATAGAGCTACAACATTTCTGTATGAGCTACACCAGTAGGTATAGTACTACAACATTAACCTTTAAAGCTACGCGAGTACGTATAGAGCTACACCAGTAAGTATAGAGCTACACCAGTACGTTTAGATGTATGCCAGTATGAATAAAGCTACACCAGTAAATTTAGAGCTACAATCGTACCTGTAGAGCTACACCAGTAAAAATCTAGCTACACCTGTACCTATAAAGCTACACCAGTACCTATAGAGCTACACCAGTACCAATAGATCTATACCAATACCTACAGAGCTACACCAGTACCTATAGAGCTACACTAGTAACTATAGAGCTACACCTGTAGGTATAGAGCTACACAAGTAGCTATAGAGCTACACCAGTATATATAGAGCTACACCAGCATGTATAGACGTAACCAGTATTCATAGAGAGTAACCAGTATGCATAGAGCTACACCAGTACGAATAGAGCTACACAAGAACGTATAGAGCTATGCCAGTACATAAAGAGCCACACCAGTATGTATAGAGCTGCACTAGTATGTATAGAGCTACAACAGTGCATATAGAGCAACACATGTATGTATAGAGTTACACCAGTATGTATAGAGCTACACCAGTATGTATAGAGCTACCCCAGTATCTATAGAGCTACACCAATATGTATAGAGACACACCAGTACTTTTAGAGCTAAACAAATATGTATAGAGCTACACCAGTATGTATAGAGCTACAACTTATCTCTGATCTACAGAAGTACGTATAGAGCTACACTAGTACATATAGAGCTACACTAGTAAATATAGAACTACAACATGACCTTTGAGCTACAGCAGTATGTATAGATCTACACCAGTATGTATAGAGCTATACCAGTACATATAGAGCTACACCAGAACGTATAGAGCTACACAATAATGTATAGAGCTACACCAGTACATATAGAGCAACACCAGTATGGAGAGCTACACAAGTACGTATTTAGCTACACCAGTAACTCGGTAGCCACAGCAATACATATAGAGCCACATCAGTACTTTAGAGCTAGACATATACATATAGAGCTTCAATACACCAGTGTGAGTAGAGCTACATCATTATGTAAAGAGCTACACCAGTACATATAAAGCTAAAACATTACCTTTAGAGCAAAACCAGTTTGTATTGAGCTACACCAGAACGTATTGAGCTAAACCAGTTCATATAGAGCTACAAAAGTATATATAGAGCTACACAAGTATGTATAGAGCTACTCCAGTATGTATAAAGCTACACCAGTACGTATAGCACTACACCATTAAGTGTAGAGCTACACCAGTATGAATAGAGCTATACCAGTACTTATAGAGCTACACCAGTACGCATAGAGCTACAACATTACCTTTAGAGCTACACCAGTATGTATGGAGCTGCACTAGAATGTATAGAGCAATAACATTACCTTCGAGCTACACCAGTATGTATAGAGCTACAACATTATCTTTAGAGCTACACCAGTACATATAGAGGTATACAAGTATTTATAGAGCTGTCACCAATATGTATAGAGCCACCCAATTACTTTTAGAGCTACATAAGTATGTATAGAGCTACACCAGTATGTATAGGGCTACACCAATATGTATAGATCTACACCAGTAAGTATAGAGCAACAACAGTATGTATAGAGCTATACCAGTAAGTATAGAGCTATAACAATACGTATAGAGCTAAACCAGTAGGTATAGAGCTAAACTAGTATGAATAGAGCTAAATAAGTAGGTATAGAGCTACACTACTATGTACAGAGCTACACCAGTATGTATAGACCTACACTACTACCTTTAGAGCTACATCAGTACATATAGAGCTACACCAGTACCTATAGAGCTACAATAGTGCGTATTGAGCTTCACCAGTATGTGTAGAGCTACACCCGTACATTTAGAGGTTCACCAGTAAGTATAGACCTACACTAGTACATCTAGAGCTACACTTGTACATTTAGAGCTACAATCATACGTGTAGAGCTACACCAGTACCTATTGAGCTAAATCAGTGCCTTTAGAGCTACACCACTACCTGTAGAGCTACACCAGTAAATATAGAGAAATATCAGTGCCTTTAGAGTTACACTATCACCTATAACGCTACACCATAACGTATAGGGCTACACCAGTATGTATAAAGCTACTTAAGTATGTATAGAGCTACACCAGTACGTATAGAGCTACACAAGTATGTATAGAGCTAGTACGTTTAGAGCTACACCAGTACATATAGAGCTACACTAGTAAGGATAGAGCTACACTAGTATGAATACAGTTGCACTATTATGTATAGAGCCAAACCAGTACGTATAGAGGTACAACATTACCTTTAGAGCAACACAAGTACCTATAGAGCTACACCAATATGTATAGAGCCACATCAGTACTTTTAGAGCTACATAAGTACGTATAGAGCTACACCATTATGTATAGAGCTACACCAGTTTGTATAGAGTTACAACAGTACGTATTGAGCTACACCAGTACATTTAAGGCTACAACAGTAACTTTAGAGCTACAACAGTACCTTTAGAGCTACACCTGTACGAATAGAGCTACATCAGCACGTTTAGAGCTACAACAGTATGTAAAGAGCTACACCAGTAGCTATAGAGCTACACTAGTATGTATGGAACTACACCAGTACATATAGAACTACACCAGCAAGTACAGATCTGCACCAGTACCTTAAGAGCTACACTAATATGTATAGAGCTACACCAGTATGCACAGAGCTACACCAGTACATATAGAGCTACACCAGTACCAATAGAGCTACACAAATACGTATAGAACCATACTAGAACTTTTAGAGCTACACAAGAATGTATACAGCTACATCAGTACGAATAGACCTACACCAGCATGTATAGAGCTACACCAGTACATTTAGAGCTACACAAGTATGTATAGAGCTACACCAGTATGTACAGAGCAACACCAGTACATTTAGAGCTACACTAGTATGTATGGAACTACACCAGTATGTACAGAGATGCACAAGTACGAATAGAGCTACACCATTACGTATAGAGCTACACCAGTATGCATAGAGCTACACAAGTACAAACAGAGGTACACTAGTACATTTAGAGCTACACCAGTGCGTATAGAGCTACACCAGTACCTGTAGAGCTACACCAGTACCTATAGAGCTACATCAGTACCTTTAGAGCTACACCAGTACGTATAGAACTACATCAGTACGAATAGAGCTACACCAATACATATAGAGCTACACTAGTATGTATGGAGTTACACCAGTACCTTTTAGAGCTATACCAGTACCTTTCGAGCTACACAAGTACCTACAGAGCGACACCAGTACTTTAAGAGCTATACTAGTACCTTTAAAGCTACACCAGTACCTGTAGTTACACCAGTACCTTTAGAGCTACAACAGTACCTTCAGAGCTATAACACTATGTATAGAGCTACACTAATTCCTATAGAGCTACACCAGTACCTTTATAGCTACACCAGTACCTTTAGAGCTACAACAGTACCTTTAGAGCTACAACAATACCTTTAGAGATACAACAGTACCTATTGAGCTACAACAGTACGTATATAGCTACACCAGTACTTATAAGTCTACATCATTACTTGATGTAGAATAGAGCTACTTCAGTAGGTATAGAGCTACTTCAGTAGGTATAGAGCTACTTCAGTAGGTATAGAGCTACTTCAGTAGGTATATAGCTACACTAATACATATAGAGCTACAACATTTCCTTACGAGCTACACCATACGTATACCTGGTTACCTGGTTGATACCTGGTTGATGGGTTCTGGGAGTTCTTCTACTCCCCAAGCCCGGCCCGAGGCCAGGCTCGACTTGTGAGAGTTTGATCACCAGGCTGTTGCTTGGAGCGGCCCGCAGAGCCACATACCCACCACAGCCCGGCTGATCGGGACTTCTCTTAGGAAACAGTCCAGTTTTCTCTTGAAGATGTCCACGGTTGTTCCGGCAATATTTCTTATAGTCGCTGGGAGGACGTTGAACAACCGCGGACCTCTGATGTTTATACAGTGTTCTCTGATTGTGCCTATGGCACCTCTGCTCTTCACTGGTTCAATCTTGCATTTTCTTCATATCGTTCACTCCAGTACGTTGTTATTTTACTGTGTAGATTTGGGACCTGGCCCTCCAGTATTTCCACGTGTATATTATTTGGTATCTCTCTCGTCTCCTTTCTAGAGAGTACATTTGGAGAGCTTTGAGACGATCCCATAATTTAGGTGTTTTATCTCGTCTATGCGTGCCGTATATGTTTCTGTATTCCCTCTATTTCAGCAATCTCTCCTGCTCTGAAGGGGGAAGTGAGTACTGAGCAGTATTCGAGACGGGACAACACAAGTGACTTGAAGAGTACAACCATGTGATGGGATCCCTGGATTTGAAAGTTCTCGTAATCCATCCGATCATTTTTCTGGCTGATGCGATATTGCTTGGTTATGCTCCCTAACGTTAGATCGTCGGACATCATTATTCCCAAATCCTTGACATGCTGTTTTTCTACTATGGGAAGATTTGATTGTGTTTTGTACCCTGTATTATGTTTCAGATCCTCATTTTTGCCGTACCTGAGTACCTGAAAATTTATCACTGTTAAACATCATATTTTTCTGCTGCCCAATCGAAAACTTTGTTGACATCTGTTTGTAGTTTTTCAATGTCTTCAGCAGAGGTAATTTTCATGCTGATTTTTGTGTCATCTGCGAAGGATGACACGAAGCTGTGGCGTGTATTTTTGTCTATATCAGATATGAGAATAAGGAACAGTAGCGGTGCAAGACTGTACCTTGAGGTACAGAGCTTTTAACATCGCTTGGACTCGATTTTATCTGATTGACTGTTATCTTTGTGTTCTGTCGACGGAATGTAGCTATATACATAATGTTTTAGCTTTTACCCTACTTGTGTAGCTCTATACGTACTAGTGTAGCTCAATATGTACTGATGTAGCTCTAAA
>WNGS01097738.1:49577-62500 GCA_020271785.1 Procambarus virginalis
TGACATCACGCCAAACCTGTCCCCTGAAGCCAATATCAAGAGGATAACATCAGCAGCATATGCCAGGCTAGCCAACATAAGAACGGCATTCAGAAACTTGTGTAAGGAATCATTCAGAACTTTGTATACTACATATGTCAGGCCAATCCTGGAGTATGCAGCCCAGCATGGAGTCCATATCTAGTCAAGGATAACACTAAACTGGAAAAGGCTCAAAGGATTGCCAACAAACTAATACCCGAGCTGACAGGTATGAGCTACGAGGAAAGACTACGGGAATTAAACCTCACTTCGCTGGAAGACAGAAGAGTTAGGGGGGACATGATCACCACATTCAAGATTCTCAAGGGAATTGATAGGGTAGATAAAGACAGGCTATTTAACACAAGGGGCACACGCACTAGGGGCACAGGTGGAAACTGAGTGCTTAAATGAGCCACAGAGATATTAGAAAAAAATAATTTTAGTGTCAGAATGGTTGACAAATGGAATGCATTAGGAAGTGAAGTGGTGGAGGCTGACTCCATACACAGTTTCAAGTGTAGATATGATAGAGCCCAGTAAGCTCATTAACCTGTACATTAGTTGATTGCCAGTTGAGAGGCGGGAAAAAAGAGCCAGAGCTCAACCCCCGCAAGCACAACTAGGTAAGTACAATTAGGTGAGTACACACACACACACGCTCTTCAAAGAATGAAAAATATCGCTTTCCAATACAAAAGTTCTCTTTTAACATGGGGGAGTAAAGGGGTCCGGGCGAGACTGGCCCAAGTACAGGCGGGCGAGGCCAGGGTACAGGAGAGTACAGCAGTACATGCAGGTACAGGCGGGCGAGGCCAGGGTACAGGAGAGTACAGCAGTACATGCAGGTACAGGCGGGCGAGGCCAGGGTACAGGAGAGTACAGCAGTACATGCAGGTACAGGCGGGCGAGGCCAGGGTACAGGAGAGTACAGCAGTACATGCAGGTACAGGCGGGCGAGGCCAAGGTACAGGAGAGTAAAGCAGCATATGCAGGTACAGGCGGGCGAGGCCAGGGTACAGGAGAGTACAACAGTACATGCAGGTACAGGCGGGCGAGGCCAGGGTACAGGAGAGTACAACAGTACATGCAGGTACAGGCGGGCGAGGCCAGGGTACAGGAGAGTAAAGCAGCATATGCAGGTACAGGCGGGCGAGGCCAGGGTACAGGAGAGTACAGTTCTATTGCCTAGAACTAAGGCTGGTAATATTTACCTAATCACTATGATGTTTATCATGATTCGTTTCCCAGAGGCATTTGCTGTAAGGAACATCCGAGCTCATATGTTGCAATTCTTTGTTGCAATTCTTTTCCACTTCTAGAGTGCCTCGGATTGTACAAACTGACAATGGCAGTAACTTTAAGTCTGGTAGTTTTGAGTAATTCTGTCAGGACAAAGGAATAACTCACAAGGTTTCTAGCCCATATCATCCAAAAGACAAGGGGTAATTGAGCAGTTTCTTCAGACTTTGAAGCAGATGCTTAAGACATCCTGTGAACCTTCTAACAGGGCATGGGATGAGAACTTGCCGTATGTTCTGTTTGCTGCTCGAGAGGGGCTACAGAGTCTACTGGGTTGTTCTCCTTTGGAGTTAATCTTTGGCCATAAGGTCCGTGGACCCTTACAAATGTAATAGGAGAAAACTCTTAAGTAATGTGATATTAACCGAAGGTTTGGCATACTTTGCACAAAACAATCAGACTCCGTGACAGTAAGGCGGCTACGTTAAAACATATAGAAAAGGTCCAAGCTAGCATGAAGGAACGACACGATGATAAGACTAGGGTATTTAAGCCTGGTAAAAATGTCCTTGTATTAAAGCATCGATTGGAGAGCACTTTGTCTCACAAATACGAGGGCCCCTGTATAGTGACAGAAAAGGCTGGGGATCTCACGTAAAGTCAGGCACTCGGACAAACATAACCAGTTGATGCTTGTGCACTTGAACCGCCTGGAGAGGTTCCAGGGGCCCCCATACCATCTAACCAATATTTCCTCTTCCAGTGAGGGATGGGATAATTGTTCTGGGGGACACAACTAATCCTTCTTTAAATCATTCTAGTTCTGAGAATGCTGTGGAGGAGAGACTGTCCCATTTGCAGTTGTTCCTGCGTGAAGAGGTGCAGCTGTTACTTGACGCGTTCTCCAGTCTGTTCAGTGAGGTTCTGACACAGACCGATGCCATCTATTATGATGTCAAGTTAACTGACTACACCCCCCATTCGTCTTCAACCGTACTGGATGAGTCCGGAGAAGAAGGCTAACAAACGATAAGTAAGTAATTATCAAAAGAAGGCAGCAAGCCGGGGAAGGCTATGTAGCACCACCAAATGTGCAGAATAATCAGAGGGCGCTAAATATCACCAAGGATGAGAATATGATAACAAAAACGTATAAGGTGAAAGATATCAAAAGTATCTGGTTAACCAAGAATTCTAACAAGGGACAAGTGACCGCGAGGGATGGTCGGAAAGCAAGACACATGCTCGTCCTGGAAGTCAGGACATTCAGCAAGAATATGCACGACTGTAAGAGGGACAATTTGCAGTTTGGACAATAAGGAGCAGGGGAGCGCTCCATGAAGTAACCGTGAGTTAAGCGTGTATGGCCAATACACAACCTTGCCAGAGCCGTTTCCCACCGCCGGTTATGGTCGTAGGAGGAAGGCCATGGGACACAATACTCTTAAGAGTACGCAGTTTGTTAGCAGCAACAGAAGACCAACAAGCCTTCCAACGTGCAAGGATAGAGGAATGAATAACTGGTTAAAAGTCAGAATATGGAATACCTTTATGGGAGATGGGACAAGAGCGGACAGCTTCCTTAGCGGCAGCATCCGCACACTCATTTAAAGAGACACCAGAGAGACAAGCTGGGAACCCAGCTCAACCCAACTGACTTAAATTTACTGGAGATAACAAACAGCCAATGTTGAATCTCGACGACCACCGGATGGACTGCATATAAAGGACTCCAGAGCCATGAGGGCACTACAAGAGTCCACTACAACCACAAAAGAGGAATGACAGTGATAAGAGATCAATTTATTGCTCGAGCACGGCCTTATCCGGCCGAGTCACGGCTCCTGGTAGTCTCCCTGTCTTTTGGATCATCAACCCGACGGCTCCTGAAGGCTATGCATCGACTACCGCCGTCTCGACAAGGTGACCATAATGGATGCTTTCCCGCTGCCTCTCCTGGAGGACTTTGTCGATGAGATCAGTAATGCCACCTGTGTGTCTAAGTTTGGCCTCTCGAGAGGGTTTTATCAAATCCCTCTCAGTGATCGTGCCAAGGAACTACCGCGTTTATAACACCTGATAATATAATGTTAGTGCATTGTAAAGCTAGGATGTTAGTTATGCTTAGAACCGATTAGTGGAAAGTTAATATTTGTATTGAAGGTTAAGTAAATGTTACTGTACGATCAGTTAACTCACTCAGGCAGCGTACCACATGGCGAGGAGCTTCTTCACTGTCTGGACACGGCTCTGGGTGGTCGTGTTGGGCTGTGTGGCTACCTTTATCCTTTATTTTTCTTTTACCTCCTTCCATTCTCTTTTCTCCTTATTCTTTAAATAACAAGATAAGTATATATGTATTTGTGATCGTGCCATTAGTTGCTCCACGAGTAACGTCAAGTTGTGTGTCCTAGTTATTTATTTAGAGTTCCAAGTGTTTCACTCTTTGGGGCTGATTAGTGACTACGTGTTGGTATTAGGATGTTGAGAAGTGTGTACTGTCCCTTCGGAAAAGTAGATCTTACCTCTAGTTTGCCGAATGTAACTCTCGTCTCCTGTCTATGTGGGGTCTGAGAGATAGCGTAAGATCGAGGTGGCAAGGTATTGTTGTGGAACTTGGGAAGGGGGTTTAGGGTTAAAAAAATTATATTAAGGTACTTTAAAGCTGGAGTTTTCATTATTCATTTTGAGTTGGGGGTTAGGCGATCAACGTAGACTGTAGACTTAATACTTATTCTTTTATTGGGAATTATTTCCCTGGGAGCCGGGTCTTACCTAACCCCAGTAGTTGGTAATCTCTTTCCTTTGATTTTAACCCAACAGAACAGCCACTTATGTATCAGCAGTACAGGCGGGCGAGCCCAGGGTACAAGAGAGTACAGCAGTACATGCTCTGTAATGTGTTTAGTTGTCTGTAATGTGTTTTCCTCATGCACTATTTTGTTCCTCCTATAACGTGTTCATCCTTCTGTAATGGTCCTCCAGGAGACTCTCTGGGAGACAACATGTCCTCCAGGAGGGAGACCATCCAGGGGTCTGCCACACTATGCCAGCATGTGGGGGGACATTATTAATGACCAAGCAGAAGAGTGTTTGGCTGTTAGCGAACTATACCGCCACAAGTCACAAGCGACTTGAGAAATGGTCCAGGACGGACCGAAACGTCGTCTTCCCTTCAACTTCTAGTGTGTGGTCTGGTCAACATACTTCAGCCACGTTATTGTGACTCATCGCCTGCATATACCGCCACAACCTCACTCTGGCACATGTGTACGAACTCGTGGAGTGAAGGGAAATGATAAAGTTAGAGGCATTTTTATATAGACTTTGACCATAGCCTTCTCATGTAATATGTACTCACCTATTTGTACTTGTGGGGGTTGAGCTTTGGCTCTTTGGTCCCACATCTGAACCGTCAATCTGCTAGTGTATAGATTCCAGAGTTTCCCAAGCTCTATCATATCTACATTTCAAACTGTTATGGAGTCAGCCTCCACCTCCTAATGCATTCCATTTACTAACTACTCTGACACTGAAAAAGTTTTTTCTAATGTCTCTGTGGCTCATTTGGGCACTCAGTTTCCACTGTGTCCACTTGTGCGTGCCACACGTGTTAAATAGTCCATCCTTGTCTGCCCTGTCAATTCCTTCTGAGAATCTTGAATGTGGTGATCATGTCTCCCCTAACTCTTCTGTCTTCCAGTGTCGTTAGGTGCATTTCATGCAGCTTTTCCTTATAACTCATGCCTCTTAGTTCTGGGACAAGCCTAGTGGCATATCTCTGAATTTTTTCCAGCTTCGTCTTATACTTGACAAGGTACGGGTTCCATGCTGGGGCCACATACTTTAGGATTGGTCTTACATATGTGGTATACAAGGTTCTGAATGATTCCTTAAACAGGTTCCTGAAGGCAGTTCTGATGTTAGCCAGCCTCGCACACGCCACTGATGTTATTCTTTTGATGTGGGCTTCAGGAGACAGGTTTGGCGTGATATCAACTTCTAGACCTTTCACTCTGTCTGTTTCGTGAAGGACTTCATTTTCCAATCGGGTTTCAGTGTCTGGCCTCCAATTTCCTCCGCCTAGTTTCATTACCTTACATTTACTTGGGTTAATGTTTAGCAGCTATTTGTTGGACCATTCCTTCAGTTTGTCTAGGTCATCTTGCAGCCTCATAATATCTTCCTCTGTCTTAATCCTCATCATAATTTGGCATCATCAGCAAACATTGAGAGGAACGAGTCTATTCCCTCTGGGAGATCATTTACATATATCATAAACAGCATAGGTCGAAGAACTGATTCCTCTGGGATTCTACTGGTGATGCCTCGCCACTCCGAAACCTCACCGCTCATAGTGACTCACTGTCTTCTGTTGCTTAGGTATTCCCTAATCCAATGGAGTACCTTCCCTTTCACTCCCGCCCGCAACTCCAGCTTGTGCACTAGTCTCTTATGTGGTACTGTGTCTAAGGCTATCTGGCACTCCAAAAATATGCAGTCTGCCCAGCCCTCTCTTTCTTGCCTAATTTTTGTTGCCTGGTCATAGAAATCAATTAATCATGTGAGGCATGATTTTACATCCCCGAACCCCATGCTGATGTTGTGTTACAAAGTTCCTTCGCTCCAGATGTTCCACTAGTTTTTTTGCACAATCTTCTCCATCACCTTGCATGGTATGCAAGTTAGGGGCCCATGGCTTGTAGTTCAGTGCCAGTCTGTCCCTCTTCTTGTACATCTGGACTACATTCGCTGTCTTCCAAATTTTTGGCAGTTCATCTGTTACCAGTGATTTGTTGTACACCATTGATAGTGGCAGGCACAGACCTTCTGCTCCTTCCTTCAGTATCGAAGGTGAGATTCCATCCGGGCCTATAGCCTATGTCACATCCAAATCTAGCAGATAATTCTTCACCTCCCCACTGGTAATCACAAACTCCTCTAGGGGTGTCTGGTTAGATATTTCCTCTCTTATCTATGGGACTTTCCCTTGTACTGTGAAGACTTTCTGGAATTTCTTGTTGAGTTTTTTCACACACTTTCTTGTCGTTTGTAGTGAATCTGTGTGCCCCTATCCTCAGTTTCTTTACTTGTTCCATCACTGATGTTTTTCTCCTGATGTGGCTGTGCAGCAATTTA
Source organism: Procambarus virginalis (assembly GCA_020271785.1). Classification (NCBI taxonomy): domain Eukaryota; kingdom Metazoa; phylum Arthropoda; class Malacostraca; order Decapoda; family Cambaridae; genus Procambarus; species Procambarus virginalis. The sequence goes on from WNGS01097738.1 coordinate 55,980, forward strand.
GGTTGAGTCTTTGCCTTGCTTGCTGTCATTTTCATATTGTCGCTCTGCTTCTTTTCTCACCCAGACATATTCATTCCTGGCGCTCTGGTATCTTTCTCTGCACTCAAGTGTCCTGATATTTCTATAGTTTCTCCACGCCGATGTTGCTGCTGAGTGCTGGAGCCGTATACGCCGAAGCAAGTAAACTGCAGAAAGGGTGGAGGAAGAAAAACCAGATGTAATAAGACTCACAGAAACAAAATTGTCAGGAGTCATAACAAACGGTGTGTTTCCAAAGGACTACTATATAGTAAGGAAAGAGAAGGAAGGGAGAGGAGGAGGAGTGGCCCTGCTGACAAGGAAGGACTGTGAAGAGATGGAAATTCCGGGCTGTGACGGATTCAGAGACTACACAACAGGAACTATGGACCTAAGATAATAGTGGCAGTCATTTACAACCCTCCACTAAGGTGGCATGGGCATGGTTTCATAAACGTTGTTCAATGTCAATCAATATTTTTTGACTAGTTGTATATGAAAAGGGCTGCAATTGGTTCAAGTTTCAGTACTGCAGCGTAAATAGAAAGGGAGATTTTATATTTTTTTGTTTTTTTTTCAACGAATTTTACACATTTTCAACTGTAAATGAATAAACACCTTTTCAGATATATAATCATTCTATGACACTTTTCTGACACATTAGCATATAATAAAGGATCCAGAGTTAGGGAGTTTCCAAAACATCTTTCGTTTTCCTAATACAAATATTCAAAGTTCCCATAAAAAATTATGCAAATATGTCATGTTTATTGTTATTATAAAATCAATAAATGAACTTACGAAAAAACGCTTACTCGGGATTTTAGAGACGTACACTTTACATATAAGGTGTAAGTTTCATGTAAATTGAATAAAAATGAAAGTTATTTTAACGTTTATGTTAGTTAAAAATATTGAAAATAAATAAGAAAATAATAAAGTCTAAGGTGCTGCCATCTGTGGCTGAGTTTGACATCAACCAGTTTTCTTCAAAATTGGCACCCTTACAGATAGGCTTATATGCAGTCAGGTGTATTAGTTTCATGCAAATCGTCCGATAAAAAAAAACAAAAAACAGAAACAAATTGAAAAAATATATATATATCAATTTTTTTCAACTTAATTATTTTTCTAATAAAATTAATTATAATTTTTTTTTACTATATGCTATTGTGATAGCTGAGAGTTATAGATATGATTTCAGTTGACACTTGTGTTTGATAATCGTTTTTGACCATTTTGGAATAATTTTGACACCTACTTCACTATTTTTTTTCTCCCTTCGCATTTATGCTACGATGCTGAGACTTGGACCAGATGAAACCCTTTTTATATACAACTAGTCAAAAAAAGTTTGATTGAAATCGAACTAGTTTTCATTTAATGCATTTTTTTGGAAATCTGGAACCCCTGTCCCCTTTATAAATGACAAAAGATTTAGACAGGAGTTCGACAGAAAAAACATGGCAACCATTAATATAATAGAGAGAGCAGCTTCAGTTGCCTGCAGGAATGGATCCAGATTTTTAATCATGGGCGATTTCAATCATGGAAAGATAGACCGAGAGAATGGGGACCCACATGGAGGTGCAGATACGTGGAGAGTTAAACTCTTGGAAGTGGCAACAAGGTATTTTCTGAGCCAGCATGTCAAGGAACCCACAAGAGTGAGAGGCAATGATGAACCAGCTAGACTCGACCTAATATTCACCCTGAATGAGTCAGAAATAAGAGAAGTCAAATTTGAAGCCCCCCCCCCATAGGAATGAGTGACCACAGCGTATTGACATTTGAGTATCTGAGTAAATATTTGAGTAAAACGAGAAAATTAGAAAGCAACAGAAAAATCCTGGTTCAATCAGGAATGTAAGATAGCGAAGCAATTGAGTAAAAGAACATGGAGAAACTGCAGGAATAATAAGACACCAGAGAGCAGAGAGAGATACCAGAGGGCCAGAAATGAGTACCTCAGAGTGAGGAGAGAAGCAGAGAGACAGTATGAAAATGACATCGCGAGTAAAGCCAAGACCCAACCAAAGCTGCTCCACAGCCAAATCAGGAGGAAAACAGCAGTGAAGGAACAAGTGATGAAAATGAGAAAAGGAGAGAACAAGTACACAGATAATGATAAGGAGGTGTGTGAAGAACTCAATAAGAGATTCCAGGAGGTCTTCCAATAGAAGACGCTCCTGCACTAAATGAGGAGGCAAACCAAGCAACCCTGGAGAAATTTGACCTCACCAGTGATAAGGTCAAAAGGAATCTGTTGGAGCTGAATGTGACAAAGGCTGTTGGGCCTGGCAGAATTTCACCATGGATACTAAAAGAAGGTGCAGAAGCACTAAGTGTACCACTCACTATGGTGTATAACACGTGGTCACTGAATTACAGGCCTGTTTCCCTCTAACTTGTATACCAAGCAAGGTGATGGAGAAGATCGTGAGGAAAAGGCTCGTAGAGCATGTGAAGGGAAACAGCTTTGTAATACACCACCAACATGGGTTCAGAAATGGTAAATCGTGCCTCGCAGGTTTAATATAATTCTATGACCAAGCAACACAAATTAGGCAAGAAGGAGAAGGGTGGGCAGACTGCATTTTCTTGGACTGTCAGAAAGTCTTGACACAGTACCTCACAAAAGGCTGTTACAAAAGTTTGAGCAACAGGCAGGAGTAAAAGGTAAGGTGCTCCAGTGGATAAGGGAGTATCTAAGCAACAGGAAACAACAAGTAACTGTGAAGGGGGATAGACATCAGAGTGGCGAGATGTCACCAGCGGGGTTCCACAGGGATCTGTACTTGGACCCATCCTGTTTTTAATATATGTAAACGACTTTCCAGAGGGTATAGAATCATTCCTCTCAATTTTTGCTGATGATACAAAAATTATGAGAAGAATCAAGACAGATGAAGATAGACAGAGACTACAGGACGACCTGGACAAACTGGTGTAGTGGTCTAGAAAATGGCTACTAAAGTTCAACTCAGGAAAGTGTAAGGTAATGAAATTAGGCGAAGGGAGCAGAAGGCTGAACACAATGTACCATATGGGAGGTGATATTCTGCAAGAGTCAAATAGGGAGAAAGATCTGGGGATTGATATCACACCGAACCTGTCCCCAGAGACCCACATCAAAAAGATATCATCAGCGGCATATGTTAGGTTGGCCAACATAAGAACTGCCTTTAGAAACTTGTGTAAGGAATCGTTCATGACCTTGTATGCCACTTAAGTCAAAGCAATCCTGGAGTATGCAGCTCCAGCCTGGAGTTCATACCTAATTAAACACAAGACAAAATTAGAGAAGATTCAGCGGTGTGCAACCAGACTTGTCCCGGAACTGAGAGGTATGAGCTACGAGGAAAATCTGAAGGAGCGGAACCTCACATCCCTGGAAGACAGAAGAGTAAGGGGAGACATGATAACCACCTACAAAATTCTCAGGGGAATTGACAGGGTGGACAAAGATAAATTCTTTAGCACGGGTACAACACGAACAAGGAGAAACAGGTGGAAACTTAGTACCAAATGAGCCACAGAGACGTTAGAAAGAACTTTTTCAGTGTCAGAGTAGTTAACGGATGGAATGCATTAGGCAGTGATGTGGTGGAGGCTGACTCCATACACAATTTCAAATGTAGATATGATAGAGCCCAGTAGGCTCAGGAATCTGTACACCAGTTGATTGACAGTTGAGAGGCGGGACCAAAGTGCCAGAGCTCAACCCCCGCAAGCACAGCTATGTGAGTACAACTAGGTACTAGTACAACTACACACATCCCCGGGATGCAGCCAGTAGCAGCTGTCTAACTCTCAGATACCAATTTATTGCAAGGTGAACAAGAGCATATCAAAGTGAAATAAACTATGCCCATTTCTTTCCGCCACGGCCAGGGATCGAACCCCGGTCCCGAGGATTACGATTCCCGAGCGCTGTCCAATCAGCTGTCAGGCCCCCACAGGCCCCATAGCAGGCTATCTTGGCGTGCACGGTACTGTGGTTATCCTGGAGTGCACGGTACTGTGGTTATCTTGGCGTGCACGGTACTGTGGTTATCTTGGCGTGCACGGTACTGTGGTTATCTTGGCGTGCATGGTCCTGTGGTTATCTTGGCGTGCACGGTACTGTGGTTATCTTGGCGTGCACGGTACTGTGGTTATCTTGGCGTGCACGGTACTGTGGTTATCTTGGCGTGCACGGTACTGTGGTTATCTTGGAGTGCACGGTACTGTGGTTATCTTGGCGTGCACGGTACTGTGGTTATCTTGGCGTGCACGGTACTGTGGTTATCCTGGAGTGCACGGTACTGTGGTTATCTTGGCGTGCACGGCACTGTGGTTATCTTGGCGTGCACGGTACTGTGGTTATCCTGGAGTGCACGGTACTGTGGTTATCTTGGCGTGCACGGCACTGTGGTTATCTTGGCGTGCACGGTACTGTGGTTATCCTGGAGTGCACGGTACTGTGGTTATCTTGGCGTGCACGGCACTGTGGTTATCTTGGCGTGCACGGTACTGTGGTTATCTTGGCGTGCACGGTACTGTGGTTATCTTGGCGTGCACGGTACTGTGGTTATCTTGGCGTGCACGGTACTGTGGTTATCTTGGCGTGCACGGTACTGTGGTTATCTTGGCGTGCACGGTACTGTGGTTATCTTGGCGTGCACGGTACTGTGGTTATCTTGGCGTGCACGGTACTGTGGTTATCTTGGCGTGCACGGTACTGTGGTTATCTTGGCGTGCACGGTACTGTGGTTATCTTGGCGTGCACGGTACTGTGGTTATCTTGGCGTGCACGGTACTGTGGTTATCTTGGCGTGCACGGTACTGTGGTTATCCTGGCGGGTCTCCAGTAGCTCTACGGGTGTCCAGGAGCTCTACAGGTGTCCAGGAGCTCTACAGGTGTCCAGGAGCTCTAACGGTGTACGAATAGAGTTACAAAAGTACGTATATAGATACACCAATATGTATAAAGCTACACCAGAATGTATCGAGCTACACCAGTACGTATAAAGTACACTAGTACGTATAGAGCTACACCAGTATGTATAGAGCTACACTAGTATGTACAGAGCAACACTAGCACGTATAGAGCTACACCATTTAGTATAGAATTACAAAAGTACAAATAGAGCTACACCAGTATGTATAGAGCTACACTAGTACGTACAGAGCTACACCGATATGTATAGAGCAACACCAGAATGTGTAGAGCATACAAAGGTAAGTATATTGACACACCAGTATGTACAGAGCTACACCAGTACAAATAAAGCTACACCAGTATGTATAAACCTTCACCAGTACGTATAGAGCTACACCAGTATTTTTAGAGCTACACCAATACATATAGAGCTACAACAGTATGTATAGATTTACACCAGTACGAATAAAGCTACACTAGCATGAATAGAGCAACATTAGTATGTATAGAGCTACACCAGAACGTACAGAGCTACACCAGTATGTTTAGAGCTACTCCAGTACATATAGAGCTACACCAGTGTGTATAGAGTTACACCAGTATGTATAGAGCTACACTAGCATATATAGAGCTAAACCACATATATAGGGGCCTGGTAGAATGGTGGATAGCGTGCAGGACTCGTAATTCTGTGGCGTGGGTTTGATTCCCGCACCAGGCAGAAACAAATGGGCAAAGTTTCTTTCACCCTGAATGCCCCTGTTACCTAGCAGTAAATAGATACCTGGGAGTTAGTCAGCTGTCACGGGCTGCTTCCTGGGATGTGTGTGTTTGGTGTGGAGAAAAAAAAGGAGTTAGTAAAGAGTTGATTGCCAGTTGAGAGGCGGGCCGAAAGAGCAAAGCTCAACCCCCGCAAACACAACTTGGTGAATACAACTAGGTGAATACCAGTACATATTGATATGCAGGCGATGAGTCACATAACGTGGCTAAAGTATGTTGACCGAACCACGCACTAGAAGGTGAAGGGACGACGACGTTTCGGTCCGTCCTGGACCATTCTCAAGTCGATTAACTTGAGAATGGTCCAGGACGAACCGAAACGTCGTCGACCCTTCACCTTCTAGTGTGTGGTCCGGTCAACAGAACATATTGAGCTACCCCAGTAAAATTTAGCTACACCTGTACGTATAGAGATACACCAATACCTATAGAGCTACACCAGTACCAATAGATCTATACCAGTACCTATAGAGCTACACCATTACCTATAGAGCTACACTAGTATGTACAGAGCTACACCAGTAGGTATGAGCTACACCAGAAGGTATAGAGCTACACATTATGTATACAGCTAAACCAGTATGAATACAGCTACACCAGTACGAATAGAGTTACACCAATATGTATAGAGCTTCACAAGTACGCTGATCTGAGTCAAACAGTACGTATAGAGCTACACCAGTAGGTATAGACCTACAAAAGTGCGTACAGAGCTAAACCAGCAGGAAAAAAACTACACCAGCATGTATAGAGCTACACCAGTAGGTATAGAGCTAAACCAGAATGCATAGAGCTG